>JAVTVY010005206.1:0-41660 GCA_036873755.1 Hanleya hanleyi | reverse complement strand
GTGTTAAGTGAGCGCATTTATTTGAATATCTTCTCATTTGTAATGCAGACGATTTGTTTTTCCACATGGATTGACATTAATCAAATTAGAATCGGCCCCATTTCTGTCAATATTGGTTTGTCATAAATATATTCATGAAAACGAAGAGTGGTCAGCGTAAAATCATACAGATCTTGCACCCAATCAGCGGTGGATGAGACAATTAGCCCTACCTGGCCGGGGGAGGACAAAATGACCTCCCCTACCAAACTTTCTGCGCTATCCCCGGAACGCCAAATAATAGTGCTGAAACTCCGTGACCTTATAGCTTATCATACTAGGGTCATTTCGAGCCTATTTGCATAACCCTCCGAGCAGGAGATCATGGGTAAATTCAAGATGGCGTCCACGTGGGTGCCAGAAAAGTGATGATTTCGTAATTTTCTTTCAAATTTTCTGCTTTTCCGCGACGAAAAGTGGGCAAAAACTATGTTATTTCACATCACATTAATATTTACTAATTTATCATGCAGTTTTTGCGGAGAAATTGCAGACATAAAAAAATCGGAAAATCTGACCGAAAATCGACCAAACAATGTCGTTTTTGAAAATGACTTCACTGTGACGTCATCAAAGCGGGCATCTTGGATTTTTTTTTTTTAGTTTTTCCGACAGAGCTTGACCCAAAAATATAGTGTAGTAAGTTTCAGCCCCCTAGCTAAAGGGGTAAGCTAGCTGGGAGGGGGGGATTTCGCCCCCCCCCCGGCATGGCCGGCCTGGATAGGTCCCAAAAAGCCCAGGCCAGATAGGGTTGAATAGCTGTTCCATTGTTCCCGCTCAATATTCAGCCGTCGTTCATTAAAGACTTAAAGGGGGGAAACAAAACAGAAACAAACAACAATCATAGTATGTATAAGAAGCACGAGAGAAAGAGAGAAGCACGAACATGAACACCATGAGGATCTTAAAATACATGGGTTCATACGGCCCCTAGCCTTGAGATAAGTGGAATAAGACACAAAATACGAAACGTAACGCCATAAATCTTGCACGGTACGCTCGTATTTCGCTATGAGCATGAAACATACATTGCCAAATTTGCGAAACTTTCAGGGGATGCGCTTGATGGTGTAGCCTTGTTTATAAGTTTCTGCAATAAAGATTTGCGACGCTATTTGCGATTAAATTAGTCAAATTTAACACAGGATCTAGCAAATGGTACTGTCCAGAAATGGATAGTTTAAGATGTCAAAATTGTATCAACTGTTTTGTCGAAAAGACGAAGAGAGGGAAGGCTCGCACAAAGCTAGATGCATCACTGGTTCTAAAAGTTGCACTACCAAGCTTCTTTCAGCCGTATTAACGAGTGCCCTTCAGGAGGTAAAATCAATTTGAGGAAGGTATTGCGCCAATCTTTCTAAACATTCTGGCGTTGAATGTATATGGATATTGAAAAAATCATAATGTCTTACGAGAGAACTTGATGCGAAAGGACACATCCCGTACAGACATATATATATCCACATAGGATTTCTCGCCTGTCTATACTACAAGCCCTCATCAGGACCTTATTGACCGTCTTAGTTCATTAATAGTATCGGTGTTCAAGAAAATTGATCGTCGATATATTAATGCCAGAAGCCACATTGTACCCTTTAACTCTACTACATACAAGGGATATCATTCATGAGGTGCTCTTTGTTTAAAGAGTTGCTTGAATTTCTCATTAATAACGTCTATGTAATATTTAGCAACACAATATATATATATATATATATATATATATATATAAAAACATAGGCATTCCTAAGGGTAGAAATTGTGCCCCCTTTTGACCTATATCTGTTCTCTTATGAATACGACTTAGTCTGAGAGCCAAGTTGAAAAAAGACCTTATTTTAGAAATGTGTTCACTCCACCGGCAAGATAATTTTCATCTATACCAAGAATTTCTATGACCAATGCGGGTATCAACCAGGGTGGATGTAGAATTCCAAAGTGGTGCACATTTTTGTATTGCTGCCGAAGTGACACCCTATAGATATTCGTTTTGTTCCACCGAAAAAAAGGGTAGGTGACTTTAAACAACCCATTATTTCTTATTTATAGCCCAATCGGTCTGAAGTATAATACATATTACTCATTAATAATGGCAGAGTTATATAATATCATGATTTGCTCATGTAATCCACACGTGTGGCGTCACGTGGGGACCATATCCAAATGTCACCTGAAAAAAATACTCTCTTTCAAAAAGGGGGTATATGTATTTGAATTGCTATATATCTTTCAGCACTGATTCCATCTATCTAAACATCATTATTTATTGTTCAGTGCGGCGTAGCGCAGTTTTTTAATACCTAGGGTCGTAGTTGTATTCGAATCCTGTGGTACAATTTGGGGGTAAAACTCAAATGTTATTTGAACAAAAATAAATCACCCAATTACAAAAGGGGGCATGTGTGAATAAATTGACATACCTTTCTTATTAATAACCATAATTGTCTGCAATTTATAATATTGTATTTATTATATATGCCAGAGTTATATACAGGATTTGGTTTTCTATCTCAAGGTAGGACATCATTCAGGGACCGTATCCAAATATCAACTTGAAAAAAATATTCCTTTTCAGAGAAGGAGGTTCGTGCACTTCAATGGCCGTAATTCACTTATGAAATAATCCAATCTTTCTAAACATTATTATATACAGTTCTGCAATTTGCGTAGTCTTTATTATTATCACAGGTGTTTTTTGTATCCCAGTTGTCTGGTGTCACTTGAAGGTAATATTTACCTCAATTGAACAAAAAATGAACCCTCTGAAAGACGAGTGTATATGTAATTAAAAATTTATATCCCCATTAAATATTGTCTAATCTGTCTAAAATTCATTTCCGACCACTCCGCACTATTGACAGAGTAATGTGGTGTCAGCATTTGTTGTTGTTGTTTTTTTTTCTTCATTTCAACCGATGACAACAAATAGGGGCCATATCAGAATTACTGATAGGAATAAAATGCTCCCGCCCGCAAAGACGATATTGATATATTAATTACATTCTAATGATTATTGATTTAGTGTGCCTAAACATTAATCAATATTCAGAATTTGTCAGCATGAGTAAAAGTAAAAGTGTTCTTGTAAATTAACCGTATGACATCACATGGTCTGTATTCAATTTACAAATGAACACAAATAAATAGGTAGTATGGTGTTACGAGAGATTGCATGGTGCCAGGTAATATTCAACCCAGTTTCACAATTCAAGTCTACCACGTCAGAAGATTAACAGCAGGTAGGATTGAGTGGACATGACTGGTGAAGACAATCATCACCGAGCTGGTGAGCAAATTATTAGGTTGGTGATCTAAAGTACCTTATCAGACTAATCACGTGCTAATGCATTGAAAAGAACTTTGCTAATCACAGAGGAACAAAATGATACGATATAAATCACTTATGTGTGGTAGATCAGTAGCTTTAGTACATAGTGGCTTATCTGCTGGAGTTACCCAATTATAGTTGTTGGAAATCCCATTAGAACAGCAGTAATAACCGCAAAGCAACTGCTTCTGTAATATATGGGGGTTTTTTCAAAAAAACGAACATCAAACTCTCTCTACAATACATCATAAATAAACTTTTTATCCTGGTTTATTTTGAACATATTTCTACCATACTTCGTGCAATAGATCCGGGATTACACGTCTAAGGTCAGACGTACGGATCACGCTTACCATGGAGCGTTTCGCGGAACTCGAATACACATCTAACTCTCTACCATCGTTTTCGCTTGGCCTGAGCTTGTCCCTCTCATATTGTCAGACTTGACCCCCAGCCCCGTCTCCAGCGAAACCGCCTTTCACTGATTTCAAGAAGAAAAAAATATGTACTACAAGCATAACACATCACTCATACTTTTTAGGAAATATGCGAGCTATTTGTCTAACTCTTCACACGTTCATAGCTCGATAGTGAGCACTTATTCAACTACGTTTTGAAGCTACGTATAAGTCTGGTTGGTTACAGTCAGTCGCAGTCAGCGGATGGTAGACCGTAATTAAGGACAGGAGGTTATTATTGACACTTGAAGAATGGAGTCGGTTTACATCATCAAGAATCACTTCAGCATCATTAGTAATTAAATTGACATGTTGAGGTCAAATGACTTGCCTTTTATCAGATGTTAAGCATAATGATGAACATACTTGTCGCAATCAAGGCTGAATGCACCAAAGTTTCCGTTTTAATCGTTTTGGAATATAAAGTCGTGCACTAATAATCAGAGATAAAATGAATATGACAGGGACAAGATGTCATTTAATGAAGGAATCGTTTTATTATTCGGCGAGTGTGCATTTTGAATAAGATCAATTTTTGTTTCGTAATTTTTGAATGAAGCTCCAGTGGAAAGCTTACTTAAAGAAGATGGAAAATCAAAATGAAACTGTTGCAATAAATTTTATAGAGCTGGAGGTGTACAGTGAGATATGAAATTTCCCTCAATTTCATCAAAAAAATTAACATTTCTGACGATGGCCAAGGCCGCCATTTTGAATTTAGCACTAATACAGTATGCGGCAAGTAAATATGCAATGATATGAAAGTTACCTGGATTTATTGTACCACTCATTCTGTAGCTTTTACAAGTCTCAGGGGAATTCACATTTGGCAGTCAAATGAACAGCTGAACTACAATTACTTACTCTGTGAATAACTGATGCTGTTGTTCTTTAATAAGAGATATATAGTAAAACAGTTAAAGAAGAACTATTCATTAAGATATGCTGAACATATTACCTATGTTCTGCTCTCCTATATTTTTTAACAGAGACTAGTTATTCAGTTTATATTTTAAAACGAATCTCAGTTACACATGATAAAAATATGATAACAGCGTTCACTAATACACGACACAGTCCAGGCAGATTGGATCAGTATTGAAAAAATATTACTATATAATCAAACATACCCCTTTTAGCAGCCGCGATTACGTTTTCGACTTGATATTTGAATATGGTCCCCAGACGACGTTATAGAATTGTAAAACTACCATCTATCTCGCTAATATATAACTTTGCTTTCAACTGCTGAGTAATAAATGAGGCAGTTTAGACAGCCCAAATAATGATTAAGAATTATGTGGCGGGTTATTTACACATAACCCCCTTTTCAAGACGGAATATATTTGTTCAAGTGAAATTTGAATACAATCTCCAGTTACAACATACGGTTGAACGATAAAGCACAAGTACTAACTGAAAAACACTGCTAAGTACTGTTGAGAATTATATTATTATATTCAGACATATTTGGATCAGTAATAAGAAGGATATATCAACACACTTACACATACCCCCATTTTGGAAAGAAGTATTTTTTTCAAGTTGACATTTGGATACGGCCCCCAAGAATGTTATACTGGATTGAGATACAAAAATGATTCGTGGTTGTATATGGCAATGGCATCAATGCTGAATAAAACATAATGAATTTCAGACAGATAGGGGGGCCATTATTAAGAAATATATGACAGTTCAATCACACATACACGTTTTTTAAGAGGCAATATATTTTTCTGATAAAATTTCATTTGACTATCACCTCCAAATACCCCATATGGTTGGGATACAAGCACGGTCTTAGGTATCAAAAAACTTCGCGAGGTAACACGGAGCAAAATTTTATCATGTTTACATAGATTGGTTCAATAATAGGGGAGATATGGCCATAAAAATACACTTATCCCCTTTTCTAAACGGGGGCAAGTTTTCAGTTGACATTTGGATATGGTCCCCAAGTGGCGTTACAAGGACAGGATACAGGAACAAATCTTGATAATATATAACTCTGCTACTATTAATGATTAATATATGATACTGTTTAAGCAGATTAGACCAATAACAAAAAAGTTACGGCGATTGAAATACAGCTACCCCCATTTTCGGCAAAGTAAAATGAATGTCAGTAGTGGAACATATCGTCCACTATAGAAAAAACCGCTCCACTTTGGAACTCTACATCCACCATGGATAATATCCCCCATAGCCATAGAAAGTCATGGTATAGATGGAAATTATCTTGCCGATGGGGTGAAAAATTTCGCAAAAACCCAATCCTGGCTCCCAGACTAACTATACGCAGACAAAAACCGATCATTTCAAAGTCCATTCCTTCTCATTCACGAAACCCTAGACGGACGATCTTCTCGCTGTGGATAATCGCTATTTTAATGACGCTGTGAAGGATATATATCTACTGCATTGGATATAACGGAAACTACAGATAGCCCTAATGGCATATCATATTTAAACATATATCCCTATAAAAAATGAAGCCGACCTTCTCCCTCGTCGACTTTACGATAAACGAGATGATTACAATTTCGACATCCTTAACCCTTTCTGGATAATAATATTACAATGGGACCTGTCAATCGAGTATACGTAAGTAGTAATAGAAGGGCATTAACCCTCGAATTGATCTTTGACCTCTGAGTGCAGTTTGTGACGTCACTGCCGGTTGCGGTCAGGTGACCGGAAGTGACCTTTGATCCCTGTGTTTGCGCACAATACCGGATATTAATAATGGTGTGCAGGGGTTAATATGTATCTCACGTCATTCTCCGTGAATCGGTTTTGTCTACGGCTGCTCGTGTGACATCACAAAGGTCATATGCAAATTACTAGGGTCAATACGACCGAATGAGCTCTTTCAAAGGGACAGCAGACGTTTACGGGGACCTTTTATGTGACGTCACAGAGGTCATGCAAATTGTTTAGGTCAAGTGGTATCATTGGTCAATCGGCCTTCAGGTGATGCATCATGGGATAGAGTGCACTCAGAGGTCAATGTGACGGCCTTTACGCTTATGCGCCACCGGATATTAATGATGGTGCGCAGGGATCAACGGTGACTTCCGGTCACCTGACAGCCCGGAGTTAGCTCCCCCTAGTTTCAGTTTTTGCCACCGGAGCAACGGTGGTACCGTCATTCTGCGCATGCGCAGTAGAACAAGGGTATTTGAATGGACGTTTAGGGGTCGCGACGGACCCATAGCGATCCTTTTGGGCCATATGAGGTATCAGGTAGAAGCATTTGTGGAGAACCATCCGACTGAGCTATAGTGTGTCGTCCGGTTTCACCATTCTACGCATGCAGAGTCTGGTGGGAATATAGAAAGCAGGCATTTTAGGGTTTTCGGAGGTCTGTTGAGTGATTGCGAGCCCATTCGTGGTCCAAATGAACCGTGTGAGGGTCATCTTGTAGTCCTCGGGGAGTAGACCACGACTTGAGACATGTCCACATCATCTGTGACGTCATCAGTAGAAGTAGTAGCCAAAGTGGTCATACCCCAAATGAGGGAAGGTGTTTGGGGTAGAAATGGAACATCCGTGGTCCAAATGGCCCGTGAAGCGTGCCCAACACCCGCTGGTGGTGGTGGTGGTGGTGGTGTGTGTGGTGGTTGTGGTGGTGGTCAACGTGGTGTTGTCTGTACAAATAGGGATTAACACGTGTCCCTCATCAGTCCGGGAAGATGAATGGTATGTTTTTTGTTGGAAGTCATGGGGGAGCGTCCATTATGAGTGCGCGTTCGCGTGCGTGTGTGTGTCTGTGAACATTGCCGTTCTTTTCTGTCGCGAAAGGCAGAACTGTCATTGCCACAGCGTTAAAGTCAATAGGACAAAGACCTTTGTGAGGCAAACGAGCAATCGCTGGTTCCGGCTTGAGCGTTCGTAGTCCATAGCCCGAGCATCATAGATAGCTGTCATAGTTCAGTAGTTGTGGGTGATAGCACACCTCTCCATCGAGTCAACTCTGTCGAGGACCATTTCTGTGGACTCTTCCAGGATCTGACCTCGCCCCTCGTTGTCGTGGCCATCTGCAAACATGGACCGGACCACTGCTCGGTAACCCGTGGGTGAATTAACCACGGTCGCATGCTGTAAAATGCGAGTCGCATTGGGATGGGTCTCCGTCATGGCTCTGCAACAGTAGTAATGGGAGTGTGGGATCCAGAGGGACGTGTTTGGTAGACGATGTCACATATGCGCACTGGGCCAGTAGCGCTGAGGTGGACGTTTCTGGTAGAGACCATCCGTGGTCCAAATGGCCCATGAGGCGCGCCCAACGCCCGTCAACACCTACATATATAGGGATTAACACGTGTCCCTCATCAGTCCATATGCATTGGTTGACTAATCAATATGTCGCGTACGTGTACGTTCTGTCAGGAAACCTTCTGTCGTCGCGATAGTATGCTCAGACACATTCGCAAACACAACCAAGACACACCACCGAGTCCCGCTATAGGTTCAAAATTACAAGCGTCTAATCCGTCATCTATAATTCAGCCGTCGTCCATTAGAGAATATCCGCGTCTATAATCCAAAGACCTATTCCATATAACAGTATTAGCACCACATTCAAAAAGACAATCATAGTATACATAAACATAGGCTTGTTTCCTGCAAGAGAGAAGCGGTCAACAGTTTTCAATGATGCCGGCAAGACATCATGATGTTCTAAAAATATCAAATCCGTATCGCTGATCAGTATTCTTAATCCATAATATTCGTTGTAAAGTCGTCATCTAAAGAATGATGTATCTCAGTCACGCTTTGATTGTGACTGTTCATATGAGTACCATGAGGATCTTGAAGTACATGGGTTCATACGGCCCCTAGCCCCGGGTTAAGCGGAATTAGACACAAGTTACGAAACGTAGCGCCATAGATCTTGCACGCTACGTCCGTATGTTTTTATCAGCATGCGATATGTATCGCCAAATTTGAGAAACTTTGAGTGGAGGCGTTTGGTTGAATAGCCCTGTTTTATAAGTATCTGTAACAATGTATTGTGACGTTGATTAAAATCGTCACATTTAACACAGGATCTAGCAATGCTACTAAGCGAGATATGTATACGCCATATGCAGGTCACACTGGAATATTACTGTCCAGAAAGGGATAGTTTACGATATCGAAATTGTAATCATCTCTTTTGTCATAAAGTCGACGAGAGAGAATGCCCGCTTCATGTTTATAGAGATATAGATCTAAATATGATGTGCCTGTATGGCTGTCTGTAGTTAACTTCAAATCCAGTGAAGGTGGATATATATCCTTCACTGCGTCATTTATATAGCGATTATCCACAGCGAGAAGATCGTCTATATAGCGTTTGGTGAATGAGAAGGAACGGGCTTTGAATGGATCGGTTTTTGAAAGCGCCTGCATATAGTCATATTCATAAGAGAACAGATACAGGTCGGCCAACAGGGGTGCACAATTAGTACCCATTGGAATACCTATATGCTGCTGATATATTGTGTTGCCAAATTTCACATAGATATTTTTAATGAGAAATTCAAGCAACTCTATAAACAAAGAAACATCCCATGAATGATATCTCTTGTATGTAGTAGAGCTAAAGAATGCTTTATGGCTTCCGACATTAATATATCTACGATCAGTTTTCTGCCACAGTAGAAATGAGGGTGTGGGGTCCAGAGAGACGTGTTTTATAGACGATGTCACACATGCGCACTGGGCAAGTAGCGCTGGGGTGGACGTTTTGGGGTAGAGATGGGCCATCCGTGGACCAAATGGCCCGTCAACGCCCGGTGGTGGCGGTGGTGGTGGTAGTAGTAGCGATGTGTGGTGGTAGTGTACGTGTACGTTCTGTCATAGAACCTTCTCTCGTCGCAATGGTATGCTCAGACACATTCAATGCAAACACAACCACCGAGTCTCGCTATAGGTTCAAAAAGTGGAGTAGAGCTTCCCTATACGATGACGGTGAGCGGCCGTACGGGATATTGAAGTTCTTAGAGGAAGGTGTGGCAACCCCAGCTCCGACACGCGTTGTATGGTGTTTTAGCCAATGGCAGCCCGCGTACGAAACTACGCGATTACAGAATGTAAGTTTCGTCCTAGGAATTCCTCACGACTTAGACGAACCGTATTACTTCGATTCCCAGCAGACCAACGAGGTAGTGCTACATGACCTGATGAGTGCGGCCAAGGACAATTCGAAAATCGCCGACCTATTCACCGAAGGGTCCAATCATCGCAATTTGTCCGTCATCTATTTGACCCAGAATCTCTTTCCTCAAGGGAAGGCGTCCAGAGATATTGGCTTGAACTGCCAATACTTTGTGTTGTTCTCCAATCCCGTCGACAGAGCACTAATCCGTGTGTTTGGTAGTCGAATTTATCCTCAGAACATCGACCATTTTATGCAGGCGTTTCAAGGGGTGACAAGTCGTTCGTACGGCTACATGTTCGTAGATTCAAAAGCTCATACCACGAAAGATCGGCACCTGTTACTCGGCGAGGGGTCACCACCACGTCATATACCCCTACACCATCCACCGAGTCCACACCTGACAGCACCGTCCAGCAGCAGCAACCCGCCCCATACAGCGAGCCCCCTTCATACCATCAGTCTCGGAATATCACCCAACCGTGAAGGACCAACCCAAACCCGTACAATGGAATGAACACAATGTGAACTCGAGGCTATGGAAGGATTCGTTCAAAGCAAGTATGGACGCCGAGACGGGCGAGACGTTGAGTGCCACAGAAAACAAGTTTCACCACAAAGAGTATTCTAAAGAGGAAGCCGCAATTTTAACCCTTAACAAATTGGCACCCAGATTAAGACGGGCTTTACGTCAGCAGTATGGCGACCTCGTGACTCATATGAAATTGTTGGACAAGCACCCGATCTATATGGAAATCGAAAGAACAGCGTCGACGTTGAAAACCTCGGGCATGAACTGGAAAGCGGCGTATGCCAGAGCAATAGCACAAAAGAAGCACCTGTTGGAACGCATCATTAAAACCAACAGCGTCCCACTATAAATAGCCCACACGGCCCCATCTCCCTCATTCCATAACAAGCTCGAGTTACCAATGTTTTGAAACTATCATTTGTCAAATCATTTGAATACTTGCATTTGATGATAAAATAGACAATGGATAAAAAATAAATAAATCAATAAATCAATAAATCAATACAAATAAAATAAAATAAAATAAAATAAAATAAAATAAAAAATAGTAGACAAAGGGGAAATTCGGAAGTGCTGACCATGCCCGGGCATTTCATAGCCACACTTGCAGCCAGAGAGGAGGAATCCCACGCAACGCCTTAACGCCTATGCCACTGGTTGGCTACTTTTGGAATTGACGTTATTTCGCACATGCGCAGTAGAAAAGGGACATGGAATTGAACGTTTCGGGGTCGAGATGAGCCAGTAGTGGGTGTACTGGGTCGGGGAGATTGCACGTTTTTGGAATACGCTTGCTTTTATGGACAGTAGCACAGTAACGCCCTTCAACGCCTAGCTTAACGCCCTGGTGAAATAGCTCAGAAGCTCTGATTTTTTAGATATTCCATGGAATTGTCACTAATTCACTGAAATGCAGTGACGCCCGTCAACGCCCGTCATTGCGCCTTAACTCCCGTCTCAACGCCTTAACACCCACCGAGGCCCTGGAAAATGCATCGTTACAACATATTGTCGCCTCTTGGCCACCGATTGTTTGCTAATCCAGGCTGGTCAACGTGGCATCCCAGCAAGTGTTATGCTTTTGTCATGCAAACGTGATGAACGGATCATCCGCTTAATGTACCATATTCGGCGACAATACTTTATATGTCTTCCATTTTTCTATGATTGCAATTAAAATACAAATATCTTCTCAATTTACAAATGCTACAACATATTGTCATCCTTTGTGATGAGCTTATGTTGGCCATCTTAGAATTTGCATCGTTTTTATGACGTTACCCTTTCTTGCCATCTTGGCCACCGATTGTTTGCTAATCCAGGCTGGTCAACGTGGCATCCCAGCAAGTTTTATGCTTTTGTCATGCAAACGTGATGAACGGATCATCCGCTTAATGTACCATATTCGGCGACAAGACTTTATATGTCTTCCATTTTTCTATGATTGCGATTAAAATACAAATATCGTCTCAATTTACAAATGGTACAACATATTGTCACCCTTTGTGATGAGCTTATGTTGGCCATCTTAGAATTTGCATCGTTTTCATGACGTTACCCTTTCTTGCCATCTTGGTCACCGATTGTTTGATAATCCAGGTTGGTCAACGTGGCATCCCAGCAAGTTTTATGCTTTTGTCATGCAAACGTGAGGAACGGATCATCCACTCGGTGGTGACAACTGAACATTTGTTTCATAGCTAGAGAGGGTCATATGTGGTGAATATCGGCATTTGAAATACAATGTTTGCTTCTCAAAATGCATAAACAGTGCCATAGTAGAGCTTTTCAGAAGATAGTGATGTCACTTTTGCGTCTGGACATTATTCCGTAAAAGCTGCTGCCTGCTGGGTGCTGCATAAATGCAAGCCCAATTGCCCCTTTCAGAGATTGCAAAAGAAGATAGAAATGCAGAAAATCCAATACCATCAATAACGCCTACTCTGCTAGCCAATAAAGTGATTCGCTTTGCTTAGATGATCAAAGATCACAGAGGTCCGGCGCTGGGGTCAGAATGCCAGTGTGCATCATTCGGCATCTCAGCCAAACAGAGTCGCCACAAGACCACTCCATATTTAGCGATTTAAATGAATGTCAACTCGTCTCATGAGTGTTAAGGTAGACCATGCAATTCGCGATGATGATTTACACCTGAATGTATGACTTTGGTCCGAGTGAAAACGAATATGTCAAGATAATCACGCATATGTGATAACGTCATCATAGGCTCCGTCATCAATCGGATTGAAGCCGATACTCGATTGTAAAATGCTGCAAACCTGAAACTGGACTAACAGACTGTGATCATGCTCGACTGGGTTGGTTGCTGAAAGAGAGCATCATACATATCCTGCTAACATCTCTAGTGGAACATGAAAAATGCCAGCGTTGATGCAGAGAGTAGGCCTACAACGTCAGCTGCAGAGAGGGATAGTTGGATAACAATGCTCAGAAAGTATTTCACTTCCACTTAAACTGAGTGCCCATATGCCCTTTATGATAAAATGATTTGCTTTAAAATAAGGTACATGGACGACAAGGCAGTTTGTAAATATTGTTCAGCAGTTGAATAGAGCTAAATCCGTTGCAATTGAGTCTGTGACAGGCTTAGCTTCAGATAACCATACACCATTGTATAAATCATGAAAGGTCCCTGCATCAGTAAAACTCCAGGATCATCACATCAACCTGCCATAATTACACATTTTCCTGCATACAGTCATGACCTATTCTAGAGATTTGTGATGGTGATACAATAATGTATGACTCTTATAGAATTTCTGCATCAATAATCGAAAGTCCTTATACACAAGACACTAATAACACAAACTTATACACAGGCATAGCAAGGTAGTATTTTATGCAAGGAATTTTTATTTTATTCAGCATCGAATGATGCTGAAATTAAAGACATCAGGATGTTCGTTTCATATCATCAAATCTGGTTGAACGTTCATATTTAGTCGTATACTAAAATCTCCATATAGCCTCATCATTCCTGTTGACAATCGTTGATTCCGGATTGCTTCAATAGATTGATATACAATTTACATCACATACCATGCAATTATGGTTAGTGGCAATTTCCTCCTGACAAAGCCGGTCAGACGCATTTTATTGAATTGAACAGAATAGTCTCCAGATTTGAGTTCTTTGTGCCTTTGGTGGTCAAATCTTATATAGTTCCTTTGTCTCTTCCATCCACTGGCTGTACCCTATTTAATACCACACCAAAATGCGGTGGTAAAGTAACCTGAGTTTATCTACGTTGAAAACCTGACCCGAGCATCGCCTGTGCTCTCCATCGCCCACGCTGATGTTAGCACTCTACCCTTGTCACATATTCGATATTCTACTCCTGCCGACAAGATTCTGGTTCCGTTCTTAACATTCAAGTTCTCACGCTGGGGCGAGATATTACCAAGTTTCCAGTATGTATTCTGGGAGGACACTCAGCAAGCATGATACATGTTGTACAGGAAATGTACTCCATGTCGAGCAGAATTTGTCAACGCAAAATAGAAAATTAGATCGACAGTCCATTTTTACTCAACACTACGATGAATTAAATTTGCCTCGCTCTCCCATCGTTTGGCATGTTTTTGCATCGAGGACGTACTATTATTTACTATTATCACCCCCAAATGATGATTCTAAAGCATCTGCCTGATCTTTAGCATTGAAAGTATAGGGAGATTGCTGTCCTATATTGGACGATATAGTACCCTTTCTCACGTGACTCTATTCCAAAATGGACCTATTCCAAATACGATTTGGCCGGGGTGGATAGGTTATCGCACCGTCTGCTCAATAGTAAATGGCTATAAGTGGGAATTACTCGCGATTTTCGACTTTCAATAGATTATTGACTACATTATCTGTTTTCACTTAGTTTTGCGACTCGAAAGGCTAACAAATGCGAATTATTTCGCATGATTCTTGTCGTCTCGCAGAGTCTGTGTATCTGAGGGCGTGGCAATCGTAGTAAATTTATGAATGACACACGTGCAGAATTCGTAACATTGCAATGACGACAGCTGTCACTCAAGATAGATTTCAGTCGGACCGCTGTTCACAGGAGGCGGTGTACCTGTTTTAGCTAAATTATGTTGATATATGGGGCTGTAAATTGCTTGGCACGCCGAAAGAAAATTTCAGGGAATGTATATCTTATCTCGTGTAATAAAAAATCCTCCAGAATTTTCAGAATCCGTCACAATCATTCGGTAGTGCTCTTGTGTCGGCTGTAAACTCCCGCGCTGCTCGAGGGCGGAGTCAGCAAAACTGTGATGGCAACTGTGTCGAGGTCGTACAGTTCAACGCCGTAATAGGTATGAGATAATTATTGGAATCTGTTATAAATGATTCTTCATCGCACATAAGATCGCGTCTAACTGAATTTTTAAAACGAGAGTAAACATTGTCTATGCACTGAAATACAGGAATATCGTTCCCTGAGCTTCATCACCTCCCCCCCCCCCTCCACACCCCTCGCCTGAGAGAATAGACCGGCACCAGTGGAACATCAGAAAGATGATCTGGACGGGTCTATCCGAGTTTGTTGTCAGGGGGAATTGAATTTCAAATGAGTACGAGGACCACATTTATTCTTTTATTTAGCATTGGTAACATTTATAAATGATGCTTTAGAATAGAAATAAATGTTACTTTTCCGTCCTCTAACTGCCAAGATAATGGATGGTAAAACGGAATTGCCTTTATGTTTTAGGACTCAGCCTGCGGCTTCGTCCCAAAACAATAGGCAATTCCGTTTTACCATCCATTATCTGGGCAGTTAGAGGACGGAAAACCAACATTTATTTCTTAAATAAGACCTCCAGCTCACACACACTTACAATGAAAGTTATAAAAGATGTGTCATTCTCTCGAGATACGACGATGTAATTAAACGTTTTATCATTTTTTTCTCATTTTATAATAGCATAGAACTAAAATGTTTAGGGTAAAATCGTTTAGGTATAGGTTTAAAGAAAATACCTGGTGGGTCATACCCCGCCAACCCCAACGTTAGACTTAGAGTAAGGATAAGGTCAGGTTGCATAAAATCAGCTATAATTACCCTTAAGCTGATGATCTTCAAATGTTATAACCTATAACTACATAATAATACCACTTTAGGAAACATTTATGGAATCTGTTACCTCAAATGGTACCAACTGGATAGAAAGTATGTATTGAAAAAAAAACTAAAATTTTGTGAAAGCATAACTATATTCGCGATATAGGATAACTATCTCAACTAGGGTATTAAAATACCAGAACCGTATGGAACATGATGGTGTTACGGCTTGGCCGTATAGCATATAGCATAAGTCTGAGAAGTTTCCTAATGTTGATATTTTGGGAGACGTTTCCCAGTTACGGGCGGGAACAGCCAGCTCTTACGCAGGGCTGTCCGAGGCAAGTAGTAGGAAGACAGCAACTTCTTTATCATTTTTGAGGCTGAAAGTGAGGCTGATGACCTCACGGATGACGTCACGGATGGCGTCACTTCCGGTCACCTGACTTCTGGGGCAAAGGCCATATTCGAATCACGTCCCTCTCGGTCACGTGACGGTCCAGCAAGAGTTATCTGCCCCTACATAACACCGTATGCTTCGGTGACCTCCATTGTTAATCAAAGTGGGCAACCCACTCATGGACATTTGCGGTATTGGGTGTGGCACCTTTTTTTCTGTCTGGAGCTGTAGAACACGATGGCAGGGTTCTTGATGCCATTGGTTAAATCTCGCTATAAAGTTCAGGCAGGTCTGGGGTGGACATGTTACGTTCGTTCCGGCAGAGTGGACAATGACCTGCTCAATGTTAGTCCCAATCGGGAACCCCCTCATAGACATTTGCACTAAGAGGTGTGGCTCCTTGTTTTATCTGTCTCGAGCTGTAGAACACGATGGCAGGCGTCTTGTGGCCATGGCCTGAATTTCGCTGAAAAGTTCAAGCAGGTGTGGGCCTACCGAGAGCTGCAGGGTGGGATAGTGGGTGCATGTTTTCACAGAAAAGAGCGAACACGGAAAAGTCGTAGAAATGGAAATGTTGTTGAGATAGTGTAGACTCTCATTTTCGGGGAAGTAACAATCAAGGGAAGCAATCCAGTTGCCCCTTAGTGGTAGGCCCTATGACCTTTGTGGAGTGTTTTACAGTAGCGCCCTAATAGTCTGGGAGCTAGCAGAGGTTTATCGGTCATGTCGAGTACGAAAGTTTTGACACCTGGAATGTGTAGGACTATGGGTGGGAACCCCAAAATGTGGATTCTTAAGTTTGGCACTCGTGCACAGCCCCCTGGGGGCACTCTCAAAGTACCCCCAAAATTGATTTTATCGGTCATGGTTGAGTACGAGGACCAAACTCAGTTAATATGTTCTTCATGGGAGTCTGATTGCAAAAAGCCGATTCTTAAGTTTCCAGCTAATGTACTAAGCCACTTAAGAACGGCCTAATTAACGCTAATTATGACTTTTATCGGTCATGTTGAGTACGAGGATGAATTTTTGCCCAAATGTACTCTACGATATGCTGATTACGAAATGCTGATTCTTAAGTTGCAACTCCATGCACTAATCCACTTAAGAACGGGTCAAAGGTCAATAATTGACCTAATTACGTTTTCGGGAATGACATAATCCGCCATTTCTCTGCAACCGCTTTGGGTAGGAAATTGAAATTTGGTTTATTGTGAAGGTCTAATCATGAGGAATAAGAATCACTTGTTAAATTTTTAATTTTATTGTGCCTTCATGGCTTAAAAACACAATTAAGCTCCAAAAATGTACCCTTTTGACCCCCCTAGAGATTTTAATTTTATCGGTCATGATCGAGTACGTCCGTAAACCTTATGTTAAAATGTTCGTCTGGGAACCCTGAATACGAAAAACTCATTCTTAAGTGTCCATGTGATGTACAAATCCACTTAAGAACGAGAAATAGGTAGAAATGCACTCCATGACCCCAGGTCCAGTTTATCGGTCATAATTGAGTACATCCACAAAACCGACGTCAAAACGATTGTCTAGCATCCCTGAATCAGAAAAAGTTATTCTTAAGTATCCATGTGAGGAAAAAATCCACTTAAGAACGAGTAATATGTCCATTTATGTCAGCCTGTTCAGGTTATCATTGACTTCCTTCATGAAATGATACGTCTTCGTAGTTACAGTAAGATAAGCAATATCATTAGTTTTCGGAGTTCATGCAATGGAGTCATCAGCCATAGATATTTTAGGACAATAGGACATTGCATGGCCTATTCTTTCTGTACCTTCTGAACTTCGAGCTCTGGTGACAGACGTGGACAGAGGACACACATATTGATTAAAAGAATAAAATTTAATCAAAATCTAATCAGAATTACCCGTAACACTGTTACAATATTACAATATTACAATTGCAATGTTGAAAATTGCAGGCCCCTGGCATACAGGCAACGGGTGCTTTGCGTCAGAATCTTAATTTTGTGTGGTCATTAGCTTGCGAATTAAATTTAAAACCTAATTGTTTTGCTGAATCATTCAGTCGGTATGGTCGCACGGCATCTATTCGTCCGGTCATGGACTTCAGCTTAGCCATTTCTGTTCATTCATGGATCATTCAGCATTCTCTTCCTCATCAGAAACTCCTTCCTCTTCATCAGATGATGCAACCTCTAACCTTTTGTCACTCTCGTCATTCTCCAATTCATCCGAGTCAGTTTCTTCCTCCGGAACCATCGTTTCCGGTAGCTGTTGGCCTTCAAACCAGATTGGTGAAGTATGACCACACAAAATTAAGATTCCGTTGCCTGTATGCCAGGGGCCTGCAATTTTCAACATTGCAATTGTAATATTGTAATATTGTAACAGTGTTACGGGTAATTCTGATTAGATTTTGATTAAATTTTATTCTTTTAATCAATATGTGTGTCCTCTGTCCACGTCTGTCACCAGAGCTCGAAGTTCAGAAGGTACAGAAAGAATAGGCCATGCAATGTCCTATTGTCCTAAAATATCTATGGCTGATGACTCCATTGCATGAACTCCGAAAACTAATGATATTGCTTATCTTACTGTAACTACGAAGACGTATCATTTCATGAAGGAAGTCAATGATAACCTGAACAGGCTGATATAAATGGACATATTACTCGTTGTTAAGTGGATGTTTTCCTCACATGGATACTTAAGAATAACTTTTTCTGATTCAGGGATGCTAGACAATCGTTTTGACGTCGGTTTTGTGGATGTACTCAATTATGACCGATAAACTGGACCTGGGTTCATGGAGTGCATTTCTACCTATTTCTCGTTCTTAAGTGGATTTGTACATCACATGGACACTTAAGAATGAGTTTTTCGTATTCAGGATTCCCAGACGGACATTTTAACATAAGGTTTACGGACGTACTCGATCATGACCGATAAAATTAAAATCTCTAGGGGGGTCAAAAGGGTACATTTTTGGAGCTTAATTGCGTTTTTAAGCCATGAAGGCACAATAAAATTAAAAATTTAACAAGTGATTCTTATTCCTCATGATTAGACCTTCACAATAAACCAAATTTCAATTTCCTACCCAAAGCGGTTGCAGAGAAATGGCGGATTATGTCATTCCCGAAAACGTAATTAGGTCAATTATTGACCTTTGACCCGTTCTTAAGTGGATTAGTGCATGGAGTTGCAACTTAAGAATCAGCATTTCGTAATCAGCATATCGTAGAGTACATTTGGGCAAAAATTCATCCTCGTACTCAACATGACCGATAAAAGTCATAATTAGCGTTAATTAGGCCGTTCTTAAGTGGCTTAGTACATTAGCTGGAAACTTAAGAATCGGCTTTTTGCAATCAGACTCCCATGAAGAACATATTAACTGAGTTTGGTCCTCGTACTCAACCATGACCGATAAAATCAATTTTGGGGTTCCCACCCATAGTCCTACACATTCCAGGTGTCAAACCTTTCGTACTCGACATGACCGATAAACCTCTGCTAGCTCCCAGACTATAATGCTCTATCTTAACGCCTTATGCTAACGCCTTAACGTCATAGCCTAAGTTTTTTTTTCATTTTCTCCGCGAGATTGTACCATAATACCAACGCGACGACAAGGTGGATGTTTTAATCCATTCACACCACGGATTAAAACAAGTTGAGACTTAGTGGTCCCCGATGTCGTTATCGCTCCAAGCCGGGACATTGTACAAAGGTTTGCTGGAAAACCCGTTACCTGTGTGTGCGTGTGTGGGGGAGGAGAAGGAAGAGGAAGATGGGGAGGAGGGAAAGGAGGAGGAAGATGATGAGGATGAGGATGAGTGGGAGGAATGGTGTTGAGTGAGTGCGGTGGTGTGTAGTGGTGCTGTGTGGTGGTGGTGGATGTTTGTGGTTGGTGGTGATGGCGTTGCTGAGCGCCCGTCTCAACGCAACGATGTCCTAACGCCCTACCGTCTTCTATACCTAGTCTCATAATGTCTTATCGTCATGATGCAGACAATCGAGAGAGATAGAAAGATCAACACGTTCACGAGTTTTCATATAGTTTATTCGCCCCTTCACCACATCATACTCAAGCTGAGGGAGACGTGTTGGACATGTTTACATTCCGGGAGGATCTTGTTCAATCAGAACCCACCATTTCATGTTGTATCTGTCATATTCGTTCTTGTCTGTTATTTGTATTCTCAGCTGTTCTTGTCCAATCAGGAGCCGCCATTTGTTGTTGCGTCAACCTTCGGCCATGATCGCTTTGTCCGTTGGGAGTATCTATAATC
The DNA here is from genome assembly GCA_036873755.1 of Hanleya hanleyi. Lineage (NCBI taxonomy): Eukaryota > Metazoa > Mollusca > Polyplacophora > Lepidopleurida > Hanleyidae > Hanleya > Hanleya hanleyi. The sequence continues at coordinate 21,398 of JAVTVY010005206.1, read as the reverse complement.
ATTTTAACGGCAGCTGTCTTTGAAATACGCTTGTTTTATGAACGTAACACAGTGACGCCCGCCAACGCATACCTTAAAGCTTCAATGCCCTGGTGATTTAGACCGTGAGCTCTGATGGGCCTAGATATCCCATGAAATTGAGACTTCTTCCTCGAAATGCAGTGACGCCCGTGCGTGGTGGTTGTGTGTGTGTGTGTGTGGCGGTGTGCGTGTGTGTAGTGGTGATGTGTTTGTGTGTGGCGGTGGTGTGGTGGTGTATGGTGGTGGTGGTAAATGTTTGTGGAGGTGGTGGATGTTTGTGGTAGTGGTGGTGGTGGCGTTGCTCAGCGCCAAGACTTACTCACCAACCTATTGTGCTCGCTCACTCAATCACTCGCTCACTTTCTCACCAGTCATAGGACGTTACTGCGTTAAGAGCTCTTGGAGCTCGGAGCTCTCGGAGCTCTTCGAGATGACGTCAAGTGACCCGTCATCACCGGAAGTGACGTCACATCATGCATGTGCGCTCTCAGTAAGTGACCTCATCGCACGAATGCGCAAGCGCATGGTGGTGTACCCTGTATCATATAGCCAGTAGCGCATAGGGTACACCGGGGTGTGGGTACACCACCAGGCTTGTGCGCATGCGTGCGATGAGGTTACTTAGGCACCGTTTCCAATTATCGTTCGCGAATGAATCGTTTATTTCGTCAAATTTTCTCGATGTCGCGATTTTCCAAGGCGCGAGGGAATGGGGTTTTTTCTTCAAAATAAACGATTCATTCGCGATCGCTGTTCGAATGGGTTTTTTTTCTGCTGGCAATCGTTTTTCAATCGAGAAAATTCTCGCGAATAAAAAGCGATATCGCGATTCAATCGCTTTTTAATCGAGAAAATATAAACGATTGAAAAAAAACGATTGAGGATTATAGCCGAAAATAGTACGCCATTGGTTCAGCCTGACTGACCCGCATACACGTTCGAGTTTCTAACACTTCAGTCAGACTATATAAAGTTCGATCATTTTTCTTCTTCCTTTTCCATTCTTTGCCTAGTGTAAAACTATAGCGTGTTTCTGTACAGTTGGCGGTTATATAGATACGATGGGGATATTGAAAGAAATTGAAAAAAAATATCTATATATATACATAGGAATAATGGTTATGCATATAATTATAACTTCATATTTACATATAATTTGTACGGGACACAGACCCGGATATGGTCAGATTGGATCATTTGCACTTGCAATTTCGTCTATTATTTTGGGTATTTCTGTGTTTTAAAGCTGGTACTATTCCAGATTTCTTGTGTAGTATTTTTCGTGAACGTTTTTGGCATCTGTGCGGGCTGAAATTTTGAGTTGATTCGTCAGATTTTCGCTGTACGCGTGTTTTTTTGTCCTACGATCACCATTTTCCTTGTGTAGATAGATGGCGCTGTATTGAATATAACATTGTCATACGGGGTTTTGAGTCTTCGAAAGCACTTAATTATTAATATATAGCGCGGGCTATTTGTAAAAAATTTCACAACTGGTTAATCCAGTAAGAGATGAAATTATATACTATTCAGTTGGTTTTTGGCTTGAGCTTCCCTTTGGAATCATTCATAGTTCATTTATCAAAATATAAAATTAAAATAAAAAGTATTGTACATATGCGAATCCAACCGTTATATGCGATTCAATCACCATTGTGATATGTATTTGATATAAATATGAAATCACTGCCGCGAATATTCTTATAATAAATAAAATTAACTTGATGGTGATTTTTTGAACTTATTCACATCTCAATAGTTTAAAAACTGTACCAAAACATGAATGGATACCCTTTCCTAATGTATGTTTTACTATAACAAAATATACATATTTAATTACACTATTTTTCACCTTAATTAACCTAGAAATTCTCGGCTGGAGGGCTAAGCTGTTCTGGGTTATCGCCATGCCCCCATTCACACCTCTATGAAGCCTGTGCCGTAATCATTCTGATAATGCAATCAACGACGAACTCAAATCCACTTATGACCTGTACCCGGTATTTACAAAACAAGATATTGTGACTATCACCCTGTATTGTTTATACCAAGTTGCATGAATATATGAGGAAATTATCGAAAGTATGAAGGGACTGACTGAACATTAATACATTGTCGACTCACACGATTATTGAATAAACATGTAATTTTGTCATTTACGCTTCGCCAGAGTAAATCTGAGCGCGAACGTCACAGGAAGCATGGTACAGGTATATGTATAGATATTTCCAGCATACGCCCTACTTCGGCTTGTAGGAGACTATAGATCGTGAATCATATACATTATTCGGTTATCTTGCGCATTTATACAGTATAGTATAGTAATATAGGTTTTTCCATCGACAAATCCGCAATCAACATTACATGTAGTTCTCAGTTCGCGGATAGAGCGGCGTACGACGGCAACACGGCCTATGTGTCAAATATCACTCCGCCTCACGATTCTCTCGCGCCTTGAAAAAAACCGATTCTCTCGCGATTGAAGATTCGCGATCAAGAACGGATCGCGCATGGGTAAACGATTCAAAAACGATATCGCGAGAGAATGGTTTTTCCCAGAAAAGGTTCAATCGTTTTTTATCATTTTTTTTCTCGATATCCTCGCGACTGATTCGCGACTGATCGTTTTTCAATCGATAAAATTGAAGAAAAATCGCGACTGAAGAAAAAACGATTAATGGAAACGATCCCTTACTGAAAGCGCACATCCATGCCGCGACGTCACTCTTGGTGATGATGTGACTTGACGTCATCTCAAAGAATTCCGAGATCCGAGAGAGGCGTGCCCAATGCCCGTCTTAACACAGTGACGCCCCAACGCTGGTGAGTGAGTGAGTGAGCGAGCGCGCAAAGCTGGTAAGACTGGGCGATCATCAACGCCATCACCACCGCCACCTCCACAAACCTCCACCAGCACCACAACCACAACCACCACCATACACCACCACACACACACCCAAAGACCACCACAGCCACACACACACCACCCCACACACCCACCCACACATACCCACGGGCGTTGAACCGTTAAGTTAGGCGTTGGCGGGCGTCACTGTCCTACGTTCATAAAAACAAGCATATTCCAAAGACAGCTAACGTTCAAATGATTATGGACACTTACAACGGACAAAAGCGAACATGGGCGAAGGTTGACGCAACACCAATTGGCTGCTTCTGATTGGAAGAGAACAGCCGAGAATATAAATAACAGATAAGAACGAATATGACAGATACAGGGGTAAAAGCGTTCGGTGTCCGGTGTTTTCACGTATAATATCGTTTTATTAGCGTTTGAAATGCGTTTCAATAGCGTTCTAAACGCGTTTTGTATTCGTTTCGTTTGCTTCTCAAAGAACGCGTTTATACCTCGCAAATGCGTTTTGATTCATTTATCTTTCGTTTCGTTTAGCTTGAAACGCGTTTCACGAACGCGTTTATGAACGCGTTTGGAACGCTTTTGATCAGCCGTATATTTTCGTTTCGCTTGAAACGCGTTTTGGAAACGCGTTTTGGAAACGCGTTTGAAAGAAACGCGTTTTGGGAACGCGTTTTAATGTTGTTGTTGTCAGCTAAACATTACCGACAACACCACGGTTGCTTCGTCGGGCGAAAATAGTATTTGGTCGATTTTTGTCATTTGTACAATGGTTCGGCGACTGAGTGTTGATCAAAAGCTGTTGATAATTAGGTTGTTTCAAGACGGAGTGAAAAGAACAAAAATTCACCGTACTTTAAAAGAGAAGTATGGTATAGAAACATGCGAGCGATCTGTTCGCCGAGTTTTAAAGAAATGGCTGGAGGAGGACGTTGTTCGGGGTTCAACGAAACAGTCGAAACCGATAAAAATTTCAAAATTCGTTGAAGATATAGTGGATTTTTTAATGCAGCACGATGATGAAATGACAGCGGCTGAGATTTCAGCAAAACTGAAAAAACACCTGGGATTGTCGGTTTCCAAAACTACCGGTACTGTAAATAATATTCGGCGTAAGTTAGGGTGGACATGCCAACACACAAAATATTGTCAGCTCATTAGACATCGAAATATGGAAAAACGACTGAAGTGGTGCTGTGCTGTTTATGAAAAGAAAGATTCTTTTCCCGATGTCATTTTTACCGATGAAACCTCCGTGGAAATGAACAGTAACGGTCGCATTTTTTTTTATAAGAAGGATGCTTTCGAGAAGAAGCTAAGGAAAGCTAAACCGAAACACCCATACAAGGTAAGTTACATGTACATATAACTTTAACGTAAAGAAATATGAATATGTAAGAAGGCGTAAAAGTTGAGTAAGACAACTTTGTGCTCTTCTGGCTCTGGCATGTATACATATTTGAGGATTGATTATAGCTATAAATTACTCGTGATAAGTTTACTAAAAAGGAGTACATATGATATATATATAGGTACCTTTTTGGGTTTGTGTTTGCTTAATATACATGTACCTAGCCTACACGAGAGCATTCGACTTTACCCATAAGGCCGACTTAAGCGCCTACCAAAGAGACATTTCAGCATGTGCCATTTTTTTTATACATGTATGTGCATTTTAATTATTTGACAATTTATGATACAGGAATAATATGGTCCTTAAAGTGTTGAAATAACCGTTTAAGTGTGTCCACAGGGACAACACTTGAAGGGTTATTTCAACACTTTACGAGTAAGTTTCAACACTTTAGTTTTAAGAGTGTATTTTATTTTACTATTATTTTTTTGTGTATCTGTGTACTCCAAATCGTTGCCGATCTAAAAGGTGTAATATTTACCTGCGACCATGGAGGGTTACGGATTGTAAGGCAGTCCTTGTAGGCTCATTATTTCATTTTAAACTTGTAAAATTGGAGTCAGATGCTTGGGTTTTTTATATCGGGAACAAGTTTAACTTGCGGATAGAGACAGAAGGTTAGCCGATCGCTGATTGGTCAATATTGGGCCTTTCGAGGTTCATGCGTGGTTGTAACTTCCGTATAAACAAATACACGTGCGTGCGATTTGAGATGCCATAGTCACGAAGTCCTGCACCGACTAAAATAGGATATGTGATGTAGAAAGTCTGTTTTAATAATGCTGTGCAATCACGTACAATGATCCAGACTTCTTATTGCTTTCAATTCCTTGATCCTTGAGCTGTACGTATTTTGGATAGGTAGGCCAACGTGTGGTTCAATTTAGGTATCTAAAATACTTTTTTTGTTAATTTTTTCTAACTGAAATGCATAAAATAAATGAATAATAGCTCGGATCATCAGCGGACCAAAATGACCTGGAAAATGAATGGGGCCACGCCAATGATAAAATATCGCTTCAAACATAAAGCTGCAAATTATATTTCTGAAATAACTCCGAATGCTGATTGCAAAAGAATACATTAGTCTTGCTCCTGCTATAGCAAATGTAAATGATTTGCAAAGAATAATTTGGCTTAAGATATACATGGTTCCTTATAGACCCTCACTCTGTTGATTTGAGGAATTGAAACACTAATACTGTGATATAATTCTTCGAGCATTTGCTAAAAACACCATGTTGCTGTGCGAGACCTGAAAATAACTCTGGCTAACAATCAGACACACTAAATGGGTGGACTCAGTATTTTTATGACAGAAGAGAGGATTGTTTGCTTGCATAATTCATCAACTATCAATAAGGGCCATCTATCATGGGATGTAGTAATAGTATTGGTGTCTCTCTCAACAAATCACAGTTACCTGAATATTCACATATTATCATTTGGGTTGTCTTGAAGCAATTTTGATGCAAATCTAGTGAATATATCTGCTAAAAAAGCATTTTGGGAATTGGGAATTTCTTGAACTTTGTCAACGAAATTTTTCATCAAATACAACTAAAAAATACCAAAAAATTCCTAGAGTTTAAAATGTTCTAAGATATGTTTGTATTGAAACTGATTTACCAGAATTGCAGTAATATTGCATCAAGAAAATCTAAATTATATGAGTATGCATTTTTATATTGCTGTGTTAACTTCAAAATATTAAGGAGAACCTAAATGGAAAATTAAAACTCCTGGTGGAGAGATGTGGTTGATATATATTTTTAAAGTTTTTATATAAGTTTTAAATTTTATAATTATTTCTTCAAAGTATCCTCACTGGTTGCTGAGATCTTGTATAATCAAAGATTTTTGATTGTGGTAAAAATTTTGTATGCAAATGAGCTTTAGTGATGTCACACAGTGAACTAGTGATGACTATATTAGATTCTGGAACTTAAAAGTTCAGCTTGATTTTATTTTTGATGAAAATGATTCCCACATTTGTTACTGCATATTCATTGATTCAGATTTCATAACCTACATTTTCAAAATGAAGCCCATAGCAACTGGTTGTTTTGGAAACCGCATTTCTAAAAATAATTGGAGTTTTTCAAACAACAAAGTCATAAAGTTTGCATAATGCTATGAATAATGAATACAATAAGCTTGAAAGAGATTAGATCTATAGCTCTATATTTCAGCACAAATAGAGCTCATTAGCATTGCTTCACTTGGTGAAATTACAAGATCTCATGTGCATAAATTCCTGAATATCAGATTGATTATTCGACCTCCAATATCTCAAAAACCACTTTGCATGCAGTGGACAGCATCTTACGTAAATTTGTGAGTCCTTTCTTCTCTCAAAATTGGCCTCAGACCGATTCGGTTCCCCTAGATCATATTGATCATGAAGTGCCCCTTCTCTCGGATTAATACAGAAATGATGGGGAAATGGAGAAAAAGATACCCATGAAATTGGATTTTCAGATAAAAATTCGACCTTGGTTTCAGATAACACATAAATCACTTCCTTCAATCTGTTGGATTTTTTCTAAAAGACACTTTAGAAAAAGAGGGTCAAAGGTTAATTTTTTCTGATGGTAACGAAGTTCAATTTTGTGACACTTTCCTATCTATTTTCAGGCTTTTCTATTAATTGAGATGGCGACAAAGTTATCCGTATTCAAAAAAACAATTGCATATTTTTTTTAACAATGAACATGTATGTATACTTTTAATCAACAAAACAAATTCGTGAGAAATTGAATTTTAATATATTTAAAATGTATTAGGACTGTGTCGGAGTTGTGGGTCTCCAGCTTAAAAGCTCATTCACATGCATAATATATCGGCGAGTGCCGCGAATATCTTGATCAAAGACGACTATATTTTATTTCAGCAGACAATTTAAAGTTTAAATCTTAATTCCATGTTTGCTTTTGAATGTTAACATTGAAATATCTTCCATATCCACTATACCAGAAGTTCATAAAATTTCTGACTATACTTAATGTCGCATAACATATGTATGATCCGGTGGGATATTGTTATATTTACTGGTACTCCAGAGTTTCCTATTGTTTCTTGTTACCATGATTGTTTGTATGCCTTGCCTTTGTATGTTAATGGCATAGAGCAATAAACAAATCTGAATCTGACAGAGGCCTATTGTCTGAATCTAAATCGATCTTTTCAACAACAACAACCGGAATCTTGACAACTTGGTAACTATCCACGTGTTTACAGTGTATTCCTTCGCAAATATATATATTTAGTTCAGTCACGTGTTTTGTTGAGCCAATCAGCGATCGGCTAACCTTCTGTCTCTATCCGCAAGTACAAGTTTAGGGCTCGGACCACTATTAAATTTACATTGACGGCCATGTTAATGAAAGTGCACCTGGCTGATTTATTAATTATTTTTGGACTTTCATCTCTTGGCAGTTTGTAGTTCCATTCAAGTCCTGCATCGCCATCTACTTCTTGGCGGGGGTCGCCCATCAAAATTTCGAACCAGAGCGTCCTGTTGGCAAGCACTGTACTTCCGGCGAATAACTTACCTCCAAAAAGCAGAGTCTACGCACCTGCATATAGTGCCTCAGACTGGCATGAATTATGCAGTGAATTCAAAATAAAAGTCACAACTCAAAAGGGCACTTGTCATGCTTAATGTTGGCCATGCAAGCCCTTGTCTCATTATCAAAAGGAAGCTGGGGAAAAAATCAGCACAAAAACTTGTCCTCTATGGCAGAGGTTATTTAGAGGGGTTAACGGCTAGGGACTTTTTTTTAGTGGTCCGAGCCCTACTAGACACATTAAATTCAACCAATCCAAATGAAGTTTGGGAGACATGTGACCTGTCCACTTACCATTTCATGTTAGCCTATCTGAGCTACTTCCATCAAATATGTCTCGGAATATGAACCATTAACTACATCTACCCCCATCTTTCTTCACAATACACATGTATTCACCATAGTGTGAGGTGCCTTATGGCATTGCCTAAACCAAGAAAACTCCTGTCACTGAGGAGCTGATCAGTCTCAAAATGGATTCTGCATACATCTGTGAATCCTATACCTAAATAGAAATATCCCTAAACTGTTTCTGGATTTTTCAATAAATTTTTAAAAAAGATGCCAAAAAATTCAGATTTTGGGGATTTTTATGGTAAATATGATATTTCAGTGGAAAAACTAAAAATGTGTACCTGTCAAATTCTGGTCTGTATGAAAGGGGGACATCTAATACACAAATAAATGCCAGGCAGTGGCAAAAAAAATAAATAGCAAGACCCTGATTTCACTCCTGCATACCATAATACACATAATCATGTGTATCCATTAGGGTGATACGTGCAATACATTACTGTGATCAGCCTATGATGAAAGGTGTCAGATCAATTGACACACACTTTTGTCATAGAGACAGATAGTATATAAACTTTACCAATTACATGGCTATCTCATCACATCTCTAAAACATCACCAGATCAGCATGCGAAACTCGAAGAAACGGAAGCGAGTTAAGAAAGGAAAGCGAGGGAGCTTGGTCACCCGGTTCAAATTGGGTCATAAATTACTTCCCCAAAAAGTCTGCCATGCACAGGAGACACCCTCAACTTCAGGCATCATAAAAAACTCTGAAGAGGTGGAAACAACTAAACAGAATGAGCCAAAATCAGCATGGCACCCCAGATATGACAGAGAGGAATTCAGCAAAGTCACCAGAGTTGGTTATGATGGCCATACCTACATAATTCTGGATGAGGAAGGAAGGTCTGGGAAGGCAAAACTATTACATCCGAAGGAGTCGAAGAAGCCGGATTTAGCAGAAAAGTATGCAAAAGGCTCCAGCAGAGCAGGGGAGGATAGGTCTGAGGCTGTTGCATGCTGGGAAACTGCAAGATATGTGAAATAAGGCAAAACAGGACCACGCCACCATTACACCTACCTGCCCACTTCCACAATTTGCCGTCAGTGAGGTGAAAAGAGGATTATGCTGGAAACAAACTTATGCAGGGGACATAACTGAAATAGTACAAAGACTACCTAAGGTATTGGAGTGAGTGAGCGAGTGAGTGAATAGGGTTTAACGTCGCTTTCAACATTAAGGTGTTGGATGCAACAATTGACTGTTATGATGGAAACTGTGGAAGTTGTAGAAGGCATGCTATAGTTTGTGGTGGAGGGGTTAATACTAGTTGGTGGAAGAAATCTAGAAGTCTGAGTGCAAACAACATCAAATGGTTAAATTTGGATGACAATGACAGAATACTGGTGCGAAAAATATTGAATATGAAATTGCATGCAGCAGCCAGCCCTTGAAACCAAATTTCAAACACATGTAATTCAGAAGGAACAAACAGGGCATTCTGTGCCTCAGTGTCAAAAAATATGAACTTTCCTACCAATGCGGCAGCGACAGCTGGATCCACAGTCTTAAGACTGAATCTCGGTGAAGGAACATCACAGCATAAGAAACTTGAAGCACTCCCTGCACCCCTAGAAACGCAGCTCATCTGCCTGCAAAAACCTACAACAAAACAAAAGCAATGCGATTATGAAAGATCATATAAACAGAGGCCAGAGGTTAAAAGAAGAAAAATCTACAATAAAGCAATTAAACTTAAAAACTATATAAAAGCTAAGAAAGCTAAAACCGATGCGGATAAGGCAAAAGAAAGAAGAGAAGGCTACAAGAAAAGACTTCTTGGCAAACATATGCCTGACTTTGAGAAAGACCACATTATAAAGAACAAGAGTTGTCTCCCCTGATGTGTTGGTCTCACCTGTTAATGCGTGAATTCAGGTGTGACCTTGAACAAACAATTTAGATACTGTTTACCCCAAAATACATAGCCTGAACATTTCTCCATGGCCCTACACCTCTGTCTCTGATTATTAACAATTACAAGCGTCTAGTCCGTCATTCATAATCCAGCCGTCGTCCATTAGAGAATATCCGCGTCCATAATCCAAAGACCTATTCCATTTTCCACATAACAGTATTAGCACCCAAATTCAAAAAGACAATCATAGTATACATAAACATAGGCTTGTTTCCTGCAAGAGAGAAGCGGTCAACAGTTTTCAATGATGCCGGCAAGACATCATGATGTTCCAAAAAATATCAAATCCGTATCGCTGATCAGTATTCTTAATCCATAATATTCGTTATAGAGTCGTCATCTCAAAATGATGTACCTCAGTCACGCTTTGATTGTGACAGTTCATATGAGTACCATGAGGATCTTGAAGTACATGGGCTACTACGGCCCCTAGCCCCGGGTTAAGCGGAATTAGACACATGTTACGAAACGTAGCGCCATAGATCTTGCACGCTACGTTCGTATTTTGCTATCAGCATGCGATATGTATCGCCAAATTTGAGAAACTTTGAGTGGAGGCGCTTGACTTCTGCACTCAGGTGTGCAATATTGTGACAACTTGACTGATGACATAATTGGCTTATGTCACTGGTGAATTCTTCTAAATTTATATTATGATGCAAAATAAATTTCAAACGATGAATGTGAATTATTCTCCATGTTTTCTTTCCAAAAGGCTGGATATTAATCACTCCATAATGGGGTGGCTGCTTCTTCTGCACCCCAGTCCACAGTAAACATGCTCCATTCGAGCCTAATTGGCTATTATAATTAATTTTTTCGAAATATTTTGCTCTGCACGTGGTATACAACTCCGCCATCTTTATCACTAAACTATGAAATTGACATCAGTGAGAGATTGTCATCCAGCCTCCTAGTATGACTTACCTGAACCGGTGACATATGTATTCTGTGTTTACGCTTTTAGGGCCCGGACCACTATTAAATTTACATTGACGGCCATGTTAATGAAAGTGCACCTGGCTGATTTATTAATTATTTTTGGACTTTCATCTCTTGGCAGTTTGTAGTTCCATTCAAGTCCTGCATCGCCATCTACTTCTTGGCGGGGGTCGCCCATGAAAATTTCGAACCAGAGCGTCCTGTTGGCAAGCACTGTACTTCCGGCGAATAACTTACCTCCAAAAAGCAGAGTCTACGCACCTGCATATAGTGCCTCAGACTGGCATGAATTATGCAGTGAATTCAAAATAAAAGTCACAACTCAAAAGGGCACTTGTCATGCTTAATGTTGGCCATGCAAGCCCTTGTCTCATTATCAAAAGGAAGCTGGGGAAAAATCAGCACAAAAACTTGTCCTCTATGGCAGAGGTTATTTAGAGGGGTTAACGGCTAGGGACTTTTTTTTAGTGGTCCGAGCCCTACTAGACACATTAAATTCAACCAATCCAAATGAAGTTTGGGAGACATGTGACCTGTCCACTTACCATTTCATGTTAGCCTATCTGAGCTACTTCCATCAAATATGTCTCGGAATATGAACCATTAACTACATCTACCCCCATCTTTCTTCACAATACACATGTATTCACCATAGTGTGAGGTGCCTTATGGCATTGCCTAAACCAAGAAAACTCCTGTCACTGAGGAGCTGATCAGTCTCAAAATGGATTCTGCATACATCTGTGAATCCTATACCTAAATAGAAATATCCCTAAACTGTTTCTGGATTTTTCAATAAATTTTTAAAAAAGATGCCAAAAAATTCAGATTTTGGGGATTTTTATGGTAAATATGATATTTCAGTGGAAAAACTAAAAATGTGTACCTGTCAAATTCTGGTCTGTATGAAAGGGGGACATCTAATACACAAATAAATGCCAGGCAGTGGCAAAAAAAAATAAATAGCAAGACCCTGATTTCACTCCTGCATACCATAATACACATAATCATGTGTATCCATTAGGGTGATACGTGCAATACATTACTGTGATCAGCCTATGATGAAAGGTGTCAGATCAATTGACACACACTTTTGTCATAGAGACAGATAGTATATAAACTTTACCAATTACATGGCTATCTCATCACATCTCTAAAACATCACCAGATCAGCATGCGAAACTCGAAGAAACGGAAGCGAGTTAAGAAAGGAAAGCGAGGGAGCTTGGTCACCCGGTTCAAATTGGGTCATAAATTACTTCCCCAAAAAGTCTGCCATGCACAGGAGACACCCTCAACTTCAGGCATCATAAAAAACTCTGAAGAGGTGGAAACAACTAAACAGAATGAGCCAAAATCAGCATGGCACCCCAGATATGACAGAGAGGAATTCAGCAAAGTCACCAGAGTTGGTTATGATGGCCATACCTACATAATTCTGGATGAGGAAGGAAGGTCTGGGAAGGCAAAACTATTACATCTGAAGGAGTCGAAGAAGCCGGATTTAGCAGAAAAGTATGCAAAAGGCTCCAGCAGAGCAGGGGAGGATAGGTCTGAGGCTGTTGCATGCTGGGAAACTGCAAGATATGTGAAATAAGGCAAAACAGGACCACGCCACCATTACACCTACCTGCCCACTTCCACAATTTGCCGTCAGTGAGGTGAAAAGAGGATTATGCTGGAAACAAACTTATGCAGGGGACATAACTGAAATAGTACAAAGACTACCTAAGGTATTGGAGTGAGTGAGTGAGTGAGTGAATAGGGTTTAACGTCGCTTTCAACATTAAGGTGTTGGATGCAACAATTGACTGTTATGATGGAAACTGTGGAAGTTGTAGAAGGCATGCTATAGTTTGTGGTGGAGGGGTTAATACTAGTTGGTGGAAGAAATCTAGAAGTCTGAGTGCAAACAACATCAAGTGGTTAAATTTGGATGACAATGACAGAATACTGGTGCGAAAAATATTGAATATGAAATTGCATGCAGCAGCCAGCCCTTGAAACCAAATTTCAAACACATGTAAGTCAGAAGGAACAAACAGGGCATTCTGTGCCTCAGTGTCAAAAAATATGAACTTTCCTACCAATGCGGCAGCGACAGCTGGATCCACAGTCTTAAGACTGAATCTCGGTGAAGGAACATCACAGCATAAGAAACTTGAAGCACTCCCTGCACCCCTAGAAACTGGCTCTGCCTGCAAAAACCTACAACAAAACAAAAGCAATGCGATTATGAAAGATCATATAAACAGAGGCCAGAGGTTAAAAGAAGAAAAATCTACAATAAAGCAATTAAACTTAAAAACTATATAAAAGCTAAGAAAGCTAAAACCGATGCGGATAAGGCAAAAGAAAGAAGAGAAGGCTACAAGAAAAGACAGCTTGGCAAACATATGCCTGACTTTGAGAAAGACCACATTATAAAGAACAAGAGTTGTCTCCCCTGATGTGTTGGTCTCACCTGTTAATGCGTGAATTCAGGTGTGACCCTGAACAAACAATTTGGATACTGTTTACCCAAAAATACATAGCCTGAACATTTCTCCATGGCCCTACACCTCTGTCTCTGATTATTAACAAAACTGACTTCTGCACTCAGGTGTGCAATATTGTGACAACTTGACTGATGACATAATTGGCTTATGTCACTGGTGAATTCTTCTAAATTTATATTATGATGCAAAATAAATTTCAAACGATGAATGTGAATTATTCTCCATGTTTTCTTTCCAAAAGGCTGGATATTAATCACTCCATAATGGGGTGGCTGCTTCTTCTGCACCCCAGTCCACAGTAAACATGCTCCATTCGAGCCTAATTGGCTATTATAATTAATTTTTTCGAAATATTTTGCTCTGCACGTGGTATACAACTCCGCCATCTTTATCACTAAACTATGAAATTGACATCAGTGAGAGATTGTCATCCAGCCTCCTAGTATGACTTACCTGAACCGGTGACATATGTATTCTGTGTTTACGCTTTTAGGGCTCGGACCACTATTAAATTTACATTGACGGCCATGTTAATGAAAGTGCACCTGGCTGATTTATTAATTATTTTTGGACTTTCATCTCTTGGCAGTTTGTAGTTCCATTCAAGTCCTGCATCGCCATCTACTTCTTGGCGGGGGTCGCCCATCAAAATTTCGAACCAGAGCGTCCTGTTGGCAAGCACTGTACTTCCGGCGAATAACTTACCTCCAAAAAGCAGAGTCTACGCACCTGCATATAGTGCCTCAGACTGGCATGAATTATGCAGTGAATTCAAAATAAAAGTCACAACTCAAAAAAGGGCACTTGTCATGCTTAATGTTGGCCATGCAAGCCCTTGTCTCATTATCAAAAGGAAGCTGGGGAAAAAATCAGCACAAAAACTTGTCCTCTATGGCAGAGGTTATTTAGAGGGGTTAACGGCTAGGGACTTTTTTTAGTGGTCCGAGCCCTACTAGACACATTAAATTCAACCAATCCAAATGAAGTTTGGGAGACATGTGACCTGTCCACTTACCATTTCATGTTAGCCTATCTGAGCTACTTCCATCAAATATGTCTCGGAATATGAACCATTAACTACATCTACCCCCATCTTTCTTCACAATACACATGTATTCACCATAGTGTGAGGTGCCTTATGGCATTGCCTAAACCAAGAAAACTCCTGTCACTGAGGAGCTGATCAGTCTCAAAATGGATTCTGCATACATCTGTGAATCCTATACCTAAATAGAAATATCCTAAACTGTTTCTGGATTTTTCAATAAATTTTTAAAAAAGATGCCAAAAAATTCAGATTTTGGGGATTTTTATGGTAAATATGATATTTCAGTGGAAAAACTAAAAATGTGTACCTGTCAAATTCTGGTCTGTATGAAAGGGGGACATCTAATACACAAATAAATGCCAGGCAGTGGCAAAAAAAATAAATAGCAAGACCCTGATTTCACTCCTGCATACCATAATACACATAATCATGTGTATCCATTAGGGTGATACGTGCAATACATTACTGTGATCAGCCTATGATGAAAGGTGTCAGATCAATTGACACACACTTTTGTCATAGAGACAGATAGTATATAAACTTTACCAATTACATGGCTATCTCATCACATCTCTAAAACATCACCAGATCAGCATGCGAAACTCGAAGAAACGGAAGCGAGTTAAGAAAGGAAAGCGAGGGAGCTTGGTCACCCGGTTCAAATTGGGTCATAAATTACTTCCCCAAAAAGTCTGCCATGCACAGGAGACACCCTCAACTTCAGGCATCATAAAAAACTCTGAAGAGGTGGAAACAACTAAACAGAATGAGCCAAAATCAGCATGGCACCCCAGATATGACAGAGAGGAATTCAGCAAAGTCACCAGAGTTGGTTATGATGGCCATACCTACATAATTCTGGATGAGGAAGGAAGGTCTGGGAAGGCAAAACTATTACATCCGAAGGAGTCGAAGAAGCCGGATTTAGCAGAAAAGTATGCAAAAGGCTCCAGCAGAGCAGGGGAGGATAGGTCTGAGGCTGTTGCATGCTGGGAAACTGCAAGATATGTGAAATAAGGCAAAACAGGACCACGCCACCATTACACCTACCTGCCCACTTCCACAATTTGCCGTCAGTGAGGTGAAAAGAGGATTATGCTGGAAACAAACTTATGCAGGGGACATAACTGAAATAGTACAAAGACTACCTAAGGTATTGGAGTGAGTGAGCGAGTGAGTGAATAGGGTTTAACGTCGCTTTCAACATTAAGGTGTTGGATGCAACAATTGACTGTTATGATGGAAACTGTGGAAGTTGTAGAAGGCATGCTATAGTTTGTGGTGGAGGGGTTAATACTAGTTGGTGGAAGAAATCTAGAAGTCTGAGTGCAAACAACATCAAGTGGTTAAATTTGGATGACAATGACAGAATACTGGTGCGAAAAATATTGAATATGAAATTGCATGCAGCAGCCAGCCCTTGAAACCAATTTCAAACACATGTAAGTCAGAAGGAACAAACAGGGCATTCTGTGCCTCAGTGTCAAAAAATATGAACTTTCCTACCAATGCGGCAGCGACAGCTGGATCCACAGTCTTAAGACTGAATCTCGGTGAAGGAACATCACAGCATAAGAAACTTGAAGCACTCCCTGCACCCCTAGAAACTGGCTCTGCCTGCAAAAACCTACAACAAAACAAAAGCAATGCGATTATGAAAGATCATATAAACAGAGGCCAGAGGTTAAAAGAAGAAAAATCTACAATAAAGCAATTAAACTTAAAAACTATATAAAAGCTAAGAAAGCTAAAACCGATGCGGATAAGGCAAAAGAAAGAAGAGAAGGCTACAAGAAAAGACAGCTTGGCAAACATATGCCTGACTTTGAGAAAGACCACATTATAAAGAACAAGAGTTGTCTCCCCTGATGTGTTGGTCTCACCTGTTAATGCGTGAATTCAGGTGTGACCCTGAACAAACAATTTGGATACTGTTTACCCAAAAATACATAGCCTGAACATTTCTCCATGGCCCTACACCTCTGTCTCTGATTATTAACAAAACTGACTTCTGCACTCAGGTGTGCAATATTGTGACAACTTGACTGATGACATAATTGGCTTATGTCACTGGTGAATTCTTCTAAATTTATATTATGATGCAAAATAAATTTCAAACGATGAATGTGAATTATTCTCCATGTTTTCTTTCCAAAAGGCTGGATATTAATCACTCCATAATGGGGTGGCTGCTTCTTCTGCACCCCAGTCCACAGTAAACATGCTCCATTCGAGCCTAATTGGCTATTATAATTAATTTTTTCGAAATATTTTGCTCTGCACGTGGTATACAACTCCGCCATCTTTATCACTAAACTATGAAATTGACATCAGTGAGAGATTGTCATCCAGCCTCCTAGTATGACTTACCTGAACCGGTGACATATGTATTCTGTGTTTACGCTTTTAGGGCTCGGACCACTATTAAATTTACATTGACGGCCATGTTAATGAAAGTGCACCTGGCTGATTTATTAATTATTTTTGGACTTTCATCTCTTGGCAGTTTGTAGTTCCATTCAAGTCCTGCATCGCCATCTACTTCTTGGCGGGGGTCGCCCATCAAAATTTCGAACCAGAGCGTCCTGTTGGCAAGCACTGTACTTCCGGCGAATAACTTACCTCCAAAAAGCAGAGTCTACGCACCTGCATATAGTGCCTCAGACTGGCATGAATTATGCAGTGAATTCAAAATAAAAGTCACAACTCAAAAGGGCACTTGTCATGCTTAATGTTGGCCATGCAAGCCCTTGTCTCATTATCAAAAGGAAGCTGGGGAAAAAATCAGCACAAAAACTTGTCCTCTATGGCAGAGGTTATTTAGAGGGGTTAACGGCTAGGGACTTTTTTTTAGTGGTCCGAGCCCTACTAGACACATTAAATTCAACCAATCCAAATGAAGTTTGGGAGACATGTGACCTGTCCACTTACCATTTCATGTTAGCCTATCTGAGCTACTTCCATCAAATATGTCTCGGAATATGAACCATTAACTACATCTACCCCCATCTTTCTTCACAATACACATGTATTCACCATAGTGTGAGGTGCCTTATGGCATTGCCTAAACCAAGAAAACTCCTGTCACTGAGGAGCTGATCAGTCTCAAAATGGATTCTGCATACATCTGTGAATCCTATACCTAAATAGAAATATCCCTAAACTGTTTCTGGATTTTTCAATAAATTTTTAAAAAAGATGCCAAAAATTCAGATTTTGGGGATTTTTATGGTAAATATGATATTTCAGTGGAAAAACTAAAAATGTGTACCTGTCAAATTCTGGTCTGTATGAAAGGGGGACATCTAATACACAAATAAATGCCAGGCAGTGGCAAAAAAAATAAATAGCAAGACCCTGATTTCACTCCTGCATACCATAATACACATAATCATGTGTATCCATTAGGGTGATACGTGCAATACATTACTGTGATCAGCCTATGATGAAAGGTGTCAGATCAATTGACACACACTTTTGTCATAGAGACAGATAGTATATAAACTTTACCAATTACATGGCTATCTCATCACATCTCTAAAACATCACCAGATCAGCATGCGAAACTCGAAGAAACGGAAGCGAGTTAAGAAAGGAAAGCGAGGGAGCTTGGTCACCCGGTTCAAATTGGGTCATAAATTACTTCCCCAAAAAGTCTGCCATGCACAGGAGACACCCTCAACTTCAGGCATCATAAAAAACTCTGAAGAGGTGGAAACAACTAAACAGAATGAGCCAAAATCAGCATGGCACCCCAGATATGACAGAGAGGAATTCAGCAAAGTCACCAGAGTTGGTTATGATGGCCATACCTACATAATTCTGGATGAGGAAGGAAGGTCTGGGAAGGCAAAACTATTACATCCGAAGGAGTCGAAGAAGCCGGATTTAGCAGAAAAGTATGCAAAAGGCTCCAGCAGAGCAGGGGAGGATAGGTCTGAGGCTGTTGCATGCTGGGAAACTGCAAGATATGTGAAATAAGGCAAAACAGGACCACGCCACCATTACACCTACCTGCCCACTTCCACAATTTGCCGTCAGTGAGGTGAAAAGAGGATTATGCTGGAAACAAACTTATGCAGGGGACATAACTGAAATAGTACAAAGACTACCTAAGGTATTGGAGTGAGTGAGTGAGTGAGTGAATAGGGTTTAACGTCGCTTTCAACATTAAGGTGTTGGATGCAACAATTGACTGTTATGATGGAAACTGTGGAAGTTGTAGAAGGCATGCTATAGTTTGTGGTGGAGGGGTTAATACTAGTTGGTGGAAGAAATCTAGAAGTCTGAGTGCAAACAACATCAAGTGGTTAAATTTGGATGACAATGACAGAATACTGGTGCGAAAAATATTGAATATGAAATTGCATGCAGCAGCCAGCCCTTGAAACCAAATTTCAAACACATGTAAGTCAGAAGGAACAAACAGGGCATTCTGTGCCTCAGTGTCAAAAAATATGAACTTTCCTACCAATGCGGCAGCGACAGCTGGATCCACAGTCTTAAGACTGAATCTCGGTGAAGGAACATCACAGCATAAGAAACTTGAAGCACTCCCTGCACCCCTAGAAACTGGCTCTGCCTGCAAAAACCTACAACAAAACAAAAGCAATGCGATTATGAAAGATCATATAAACAGAGGCCAGAGGTTAAAAGAAGAAAAATCTACAATAAAGCAATTAAACTTAAAAACTATATAAAAGCTAAGAAAGCTAAAACCGATGCGGATAAGGCAAAAGAAAGAAGAGAAGGCTACAAGAAAAGACAGCTTGGCAAACATATGCCTGACTTTGAGAAAGACCACATTATAAAGAACAAGAGTTGTCTCCCCTGATGTGTTGGTCTCACCTGTTAATGCGTGAATTCAGGTGTGACCCTGAACAAACAATTTGGATACTGTTTACCCAAAAATACATAGCCTGAACATTTCTCCATGGCCCTACACCTCTGTCTCTGATTATTAACAAAACTGACTTCTGCACTCAGGTGTGCAATATTGGGACAACTTGACTGATGACATAAGTGGCTTATGTCACTGGTGAATTCTTCTAAATTTATATTATGATGCAAAATAAATTTCAAACGATGAACGTGAATTATTCTCCATGTTTTCTTTCCAAAAGGCTGGATATTAATCACTCCATAATGGGGTGGCTGCTTCTTCTGCACCCCAGTCCACAGTAAACATGCTCCATTCGAGCCTAATTGGCTATTATAATTAATTTTTTCGAAATATTTTGCTCTCCACATGGTATACAACTCCGCCATCTTTATCACTAAACTATGAAATTGGCATCAGTGAGAGATTGTCATCCAGCCTCCTAGTATGACTTAACTGAACCGGTGACATATGTATTCTGTGTTTACGCTTTTAGGGCTCGGACCACTATTAAATTTACATTGACGGCCATGTTAATGAAAGTGCATCTGGCTGATTTATTAATTATTTTTGGACTTTCATCTCTTGGCAGTTTGTAGTTCCATTCAAGTCCTGCATCGCCATCTACTTCTTGGCGGGGGTCGCCCATCAAAATTTCGAACCAGAGCGTCCTGTTGGCAAGCACTGTACTTCCGGCGAATAACTTACCTCCAAAAAGCAGAGTCTACGCACCTGCATATAGTGCCTCAGACTGGCATGAATTATGCAGTGAATTCAAAATAAAAGTCACAACTCAAAAGGGCACTTGTCATGCTTAATGTTGGCCATGCAAGCCCTTGTCTCATTATCAAAAGGAAGCTGGGGGAAAAATCAGCACAAAAACTTGTCCTCTATGGCAGAGGTTATTTAGAGGGGTTAACGGCTAGGGACTTTTTTTTAGTGGTCCGAGCCCTATAGGTTCACGGTTCTGCTAACTCCTTGCTTTTTTCAGCCTACAGTTAGCCCAAAGCCGTGACAAAACTTCATTTTTATGATCTCATAGGTACGTATATACACAGGTCTGCAAGCTCCGGGGTCCTAGAACGCCGGAGATGCGTTCTGAGCGTTTTCCCGGAAATAAAACTGATCATAATATATGCAGATTTATTCTTCTATTTTCACGATTTTCTCGCAATTATGAGCAGGCATCGATATTGAAAAAATCGCACCTTATGCCTGCAGACTTTCTAGTTATATTTAAAACATACAAAACGATGCATTTAGTTCATGGAAGGGAAACCAATATGCCTATACTGATACGGTTTATTCACAAAAGATAACACAAGGAAATCCTCACAGCCCAAATGGCGAGGGTCGAGGGACCGCCTAGGCCCCGGAAGCTCCGAAGTCCTAGAACTCCGGAGATGCGTTCTAAGCGTTTTCCAGGAAAAAAAATCGAACATAATGTATGCAGATTCATGGTTCTATTTTCACGTTTGTTTCGCATTTATAAGCACGCATCGATATTGTAAAATCATACTTTATTCCTGAATCCATTTGACTTTCTAATTATATTTAACAGATAAAAAATCGATGGCCTTTACATCATGGGACATTAGAACCAATATGATATAGATTCATTTACACAAAGCTAAAATAAGCGATCCTCACAGCCTGACAGGCGAGGGTCCAGTGGCCGTCTAGGCCCCGGAAGCTCCGGAGTCCCAGGTTGCGGGAGATGCGTTTTACACGTTTTCCCGGAAATAAATCTGCACACAGTGTAGGTAGATTTATTTTATATTTTCGCATATTGTCGCTACTGTACCCAAAATGTGGTAGAAGATGAAGTACACTTCTTGCTATACTGTCCTCGACATAACAAACACAGAGATTATAT
>JAVTVY010005205.1:0-39979 GCA_036873755.1 Hanleya hanleyi | reverse complement strand
AGGTCTTCGTTTTCGCCCTCCACTTTTGCTTGGAATCCTTATACGCGCGTTAAACATGTTTTTATTGCAAAATTATAATCCTACATACAGTCGGATCACGGATTTACGCATTTAAGGCTATTCGTTACCTTTCGTTTACAGCAAGTCACCCGATATATGAAAGAAAACCGACATTTATAGACATATGAGCGTTTATAACAATTGAGAATGAGTAAGGAAGTTAGTATATTCCTCAAAACTGTCGACAAAACCTGACATTTCAGCTATCGGATGAAAAAAACAACAACTCAATTTTACACCTATATCTTAATACACTTTGGATTTCAGCCTTTTCTCCCATCTTTCAAGTGATTTTTGCATTTCTCTCTGTAGACAGAAATTGCCATGGTGACTGACCCATTTTTTTTTTTACATCAGGTAAAATTGTTAGTAAAAAAATGAATGTTCACTTTGTTAATATATTATAAAGATAGCATGTTGAGTGCACATTTATGATTGAACCCTAATGTTGAAAGCGACGTTAAACCCTATTCACTCACTCACTTGAACCCTAAAATCCAATTAAAATCCATGTTATATCTTAGATTCGCTCAGTCACTCGACAATGATTTATAGAGGAAAAACAACATAGTCCAACTATATATACTTTTGTTTAGAGAACTTTCCTACTAGTGGAGCCATATCGTGCACAAAACTAGCCGAATTGTGCACTTCGAGGTATAAGCATGAAACTTGGCATGATAGTAGCCAAGGACGTCCTGACCATTTTCTGATAAGGACCCACTCAAATTTTTTCCAAAATGGCCGCCAAATTCAAGATGGCCGCCAATATAATGGTCAAATACAGCAATATGATAATAATACTGTTTATTGTTTCAGTTGAGGTCATGAAACTTGCAGCGATGCTTGTTATTAATGCTCTAGTCCATTTTCAAAGAAGATCTGTAAAATTATTTTCCAAGATGGCTGCCAAATTCAAAATGGCGGCCATGAAAAGGGTCAAATTAATGGTAAATCATCACATAATGCGTAAAGGATTATGTTTGTATTGTGCACTTAATGTATTGTGCTGAAGCCAAGCAAATAATTCCTGCTACGAATAAATTTTTGTCGAAACCGGTTGTGCTAAAAATAGATCGCCAGCTAGCGCACTACCAAAGCAAACGTTCTGACTCTTTCAGTAGTCATTCGTTTAACCACTTACGCCACGATGTTCTCGTGTACCACTTGCTCCAAGTCCTTTACATGCTTGCACGACTTACAACGCCATGAGTCTACCATCTGCGATGCTACTGCCCAGTACACATGCGAGACCTTCGGGAATACATTTAAACGCCTGGAGTTTACAGTGCCATTAACGGTTTCTCCATGAGAAATCCAGGCATCAAATGTGGGGACTGTGGCCACCACTTCAGACTACACAGTCAGTTGAATTCTCACCGAAGTATAATCCATGGACATGCACGCTTGGGGGTTGAGGAAGCCGTGGCGTTTGACTCCATCCTTGAGTCTACTTTTTAAGATCCTGTTGGCGAGTATACATGTTTGATTTGCAGGGAGTCATTTATTTAGTCGTAAGGATAATTTACGGTGACATCAACGTTCGGTCCAAAGAGCACCCAGCCATGAATGATTGTGGTCGAGTCTTCAGACTCCACAGTCAGTTGAGCCCCATCAATCCGAAAGACATTCACAGTTTGTGTTTCATCCATCCATGACTTATACTAATACTTATTATCATGGTCGGCTGCTGATTGAACAAGAGCCGTCTGAGATCAGCACAATTAACTTCTGATTTGAGAAGAGCAGCTGACTATGCGGCCAAGACACGGACAATAACATAAGTAAATAGTAAACACACCCATAGCGGCTCCCCCAGCGTGGGTGTGCTCTGATGGAGGGGATACTAAAATGATTGACCTGTAATCCTTGTTCATGTTGTTGTTGTTGTTCTTTAACCAATCAGAATAGTACTTATCACGGACTCGTAGAGCTACGTATAAGTGCACATGTGTGATATCGCATATAAACACGTCCCTCTGGACCCCACACTCCCGTTCCAACTGTTGCAAAGCCATGACGGAGACCCATCCCTATGCCACTCGCATTTTACAGCATGTGACCGTGGTTAACTCACTTATGGGTTATCGAGCAGTGGTTCGGTCCATGTTTGCAGATGGCGACGACAAAGAGGGGTGATGCCAGATCCTGGAAGAGTTCACAGAAGCGGTCCTCGACTCGATGGCGAGGTGTGCTATCACCCACCACTACACTGGAATATGAAAGCCATCCTTGATGCTGGGGCTATGGACCACGAGCGCTCACGCCGGAACCAGCGACGGTTCGTGGACCTCGCAATGGTCTTTGTTCTATTGACCCTGACGCTGTGGCTATGACAGTTATGTCTTCCAGCGACAGAAAAGAACGGCTCTTCAGAGCCCCCATGTCTTCCAAAAGAGAAACGACTAACTAAGCACGATGTTCACAAACACATACACAAACACACACACACACGCGCGTGCGCGTGCGCGCTCTCACTCAACATCGTTAGTGCGTTCATGCCTTAAGATGGGGGTTGAGCACGCCTCACGGGAAATTTGGACCACGGATGGTCCATCTCTACCCAAAACACCTTCCTTCACACGCCCAAAATGCCCACTTTGGATACTACTCCCATTGATGACATCACCAATGATGTCACAGATGACGTGGACATCCCTCAAGTCGTGGTCTACACACCAAAGACTTCACAATGACACCTCATCGGACGCATTCGGACCCAGAATGGTCCTTCAATCGCTCAAACACACTCCCACGCACGCCCTGAATGACATCTTGATGTTACTACTGTCCAACTGAGCATGCGTAGCGCAATGCGACTTCCAACAAAAACCATACCATTCGTTGTCTACATGCAGACAGCTACAGGATGACACCCAACACGGTCCATTCGGACCACGGATGATCCATCTCTACTCCAAAAACCCCCCTTCACACCCCCAAAATGCCCACTTTGGCTACATCTCCTACTGATGACCTCACCGATGACGTCACAGACGACGTGGACATCCCTCAAGTCGTGGTCTACACACCGAGGGCTTCACTTTGACACCTCACACGACGCATTCTGACCAAGAGTGGTCCCTCAATCGCTCAAATATACCCATGCGGACCTCCAGAATGGCCACTTTACTTATTACACCTCAACTGCCCATGCGCAGATTGGCGCGACTTCCAATCAAAAACACGCCAGTCTGACTCAACCCCACGAAAGCTTCACTAGGATACCCCAACCGGTCCATTTGGATCAAATATGGGTCCCTTGATTGCCCAAACATGTCATTTCCCACGTCCAAAATGACATATTTCGTTACTACTGCCCAACTGCGCATGCGTAGCACAATGCGACTTCCAACAAATCCCATATCATTCGCCGTCTACATGCAGAGAGCTACACACCACACGGCCTATTCGGACCACGGAAGGACCATCTCTACCCCAGACACCTTCCTTCACACCCCAAAAATGCCCACTTTGGCTACTACTTCTCCTGATGACGTCATCAATGACATCACAGATGACGTGGACATCCCTCAAGTCCTAGTCAACACCCTGAAACATTAAGTAGAAAATGACGGAGACACCAATAGCTAGCATCATGCCAAGTTTTAGGCTTCTGACACAAATCAAACAATGAACTAAGGTAATTTCAGTATTTGGCCATTATTATGGCGGCCATCTTGAATTTGGCGGCCATGTTGGAAAAATATTGTGTGGGTCCTTATCAAAAATTGATCAGGTCATCATTGGCTACTATTATGCCAAGTTTTAGGCTTCTGACACAAATCAAACAATGAACTAAGTTAATTTCAGTATTTGGCCATTATTATGGCGGCCATCTTGAATTTGGCGGCCATCTTGGAAAAATATTGTGTGGGTCCTTATCAGAAATTGATCAGGTCATCATTGGCTACTATTATGCCAAGTTTCATGCTCTTACCTCGAAGCGCACAATATTTTCACCATATTGGTCTACTATACCTTTTATTTCTAGTGTGAAAAGTAACCAATGTAGTGCGGTAGTTACATGTAACTATATCATTTTAGAATGATATTTCAATGCAGGACATGCAATCGTCTTCTAACCGTGGAAATAGGTTGCTACATCTGACGATAATAGTTTAATGATGACCGCAAACTAAACGAAGCTACACAAAACGCTAAAATCCGAAGGGCCATGCACCGTCTATCGGATGTTCCTCTGTACACAAACGTGTTTACTAATATTAGGGATGTGGGCACAATGGTCATCATACAGATATGATTCGTGTGGCTTATCTCAGACGTATTCTTTTATGTACTATTCAAGTTTTTTATGCACCAACCGAATCACGCGAAAAACTTGTATTCAGTGCGTAAATGGTCTTAGGTTTAACCCTATCTGGCCTGGGCTTTTTGGAACCTGTCGTGACCGGTGGGAAGGAGGGGTGGGGGGTGAAATCTCCTAATTATTTTTCTTATCCCTTGAGCTAGGGGGCTGAAACTTACTACACTATACCCTTGGGTCAAGCTCTACCAGAAAATGTAAAAAATCCAAGATGTCCGCTTTGATGACGTCACATTGACGTCATTTTCAAAAACGGCATTTTTTGGTCGATTTTTTGGTCAGATTTTCCGAATTTTTTATTTATGCAATTTCTCCACAAAAACTGCATGATAAATTAGCAAATATTAATGTGATGTGAAATAAAATAGTTTTTGCCCACTTTTCATCGCGGAAAAGCAGAAATTTTGAAGAAATATGACAAAAACATCACTTTTCTGGTACCCCACGTGGCCGCCATCTTGAATTCACCCATGATCCTCTGTTCGGGGCGTTATGCAAATAGGCTCAAAATAATAAGCTACAAAGTCACGGGTTTTCAGCTCTTGTTTTTGTCATTCCGGAGATAGCGCGGAAAGTTTGGTGGGGCGGGGGAGGGCTGGGCAGGGGTAGGGTTAAGGTGAATTCCACACAAAAGCGTACGACACTAATTCAGACCCTTTTCGCAGAAAATTCACTCAACATTTTTTCGTGGACTACGTTACCATGATTTTATATGTATTTGCTCCCTTCTGGAAACACACTATGTAATAGTTGAAGTTCCCGAAGAGGTTTCTTATTGGATAAGAGTGGGCGGAACGACCGAAGGGAGCTCTGTGTATTTGCTCCCTTTACACTCGGGAAACACACTATGTAATAGTTAAAGTTCCTGAAGAGGTTTCTTATTGGGTAAGAGTAGGCGAAGCAACCGAAGGGAAAAAGTTTGGACACTGACTGTTTAACTCTCAGACGGTCGCGTGGTGTCATGTCTGGAGTTTTGGCGGTAAATGTCAGTCTTGTCTACGGTAAATGTCAGTCTTGTCTAGAATTTTCGTTGTGTCAAGAAGGATTGTAATTTGGACACGGGGATATTCGATTTACAATACGATCTGTTCGGTGATGAGGAGTTATGTACCCTTACGGAAGAGCAGTATATACTTCTATGGCAGTGTACACTGCCACTATACTTCCACAGACCTCCACTCTACTGCGGCCATACTTCTGAAACTCTGTGCAATTCCAGCTTTTTTCTCTGTACTGCCACTATACTTCTGGCACTTACACTTTTGCTGTGTATACTGCGGTCATACTTCTACAACTTGATCACAAAAAATGTAAATTCTATACTGCTGTTATACTGCTACAAGTTTAGCTGTTTCCTGTGTACACTGCTGTTATACTTCTACAACTTGTCCTTACCAAAAAAGGCCTTCAACTTGAAACTATACTGCTGCTATACTTCAGTGAGAGGAATGCTGGGATAGGAATTCCTCATTAATTTGAAAAATAGGTCAACTGAATTTCCCTCCAGTGAGCCCACAGTTGCTGTGTATGGCACATGGAGAGCAGATCTTCGCAGTACTCTTTTCTCTGTACAACTTTGTTCATGAACTGATGCATGTAAGTAGCATTAATATATTAGATGCCAATGGGAAGAATTTCCCTTTCATTCCATTCCCCATATTTTTCCAATACTGCATATTTTTCAAACATACTCAGGCCAACATTATGGCATGTCTGATATAAAATTTATCATGGTGAGAATATAGGGGGCGGTTTCAGCCAGGGCAATCAGTTTAATTACACCCCAAAACATGTTTAGGCCTACCATGTTATAATACATCATATGACCATGTTATAATGTAGTAATATCAACCATTCATGTGTGTATGATACATGAATGTGTCAATTTTGCCTGAAAGAGGATGCTTGTATATACCATTTTTATTTAGACCACACTTGGTATACAGGGCAATCTTATACTGCTGCTATACTTCAGCCTGTCTACTGCCACTATGATGCAGTCATACTTCCACTATACTGCTACCATACTGGCCATATACTTCTGTCTATGCTGCCAGCCCCCTGCCATGACACTGCCTCCGTACTTCAGGGAAGGGTTACAGCAGCTTAATTAACATAATGTCAGCCTACTGCAGTCATACTTCCACTATACTTCTACTATGCTGCTACCATACTGGCCATATACTTCTGTCTATGCTGCCAGCCCCCTGCCATAACACTGCCTCTATACTTCAGGGAAGGGTTACAGCAGCTTAATTAACATAATGTCAGCATACTGCAGTCATACTTCCACTATACTTCTACTATACTGCTACCATACTGGCCATACACTTCTGTCTATGCTGCCAGCCCTCTGCCATAACACTGCCTCTATACTTCAGGGAAGGGTTACAGCAGCTTAATTAACATAATGTCAGCATACTGCCAATATACTGCCACTATAATTCTGCAACCCTGCCACAACTCACAACTTCAGTCTAACATGTGAGTATCTTCTTCAGAAAAAGCTATTTCAAGGCAGTATAGTGGAAGTGTATACTGCGGTCATACTGCCATCATAATTCAAGCTTCTACTGCAGCTGTACTTCTACTCTAATGCTGTCATACTTCCTTTTCGTAAGGGTAGCGTGTCTCAACTGTTACCAACGCAGTCATTAGTTAAGACAGAAACTGTCGATCAGGGAAGATTTGCGTCCCCATGGCGAAACAGGATTTGGAAAACCAAAAGCGGAATGGCGTTCCTTTGAAGACACAACAAAATAACAAATGGGTCAAAAATATCTGGAGAGACTGGGCAACATTCCGAAACAGTCAACCACAAACACTGCTTCAATGCCAGTCCGCTATTCCTGAGGACATAAATTTGCTGTCAAACCACGACGTGAATTTCTGGATGCAGCGTTTTATAGTAGAAATTCGACGCCAGGATGGAACCGTCTACCCGCCTAACACATCGACTCAGATCGCATCTGCTTTACAACGCTATTTGCCTAATGACTGCGATCGGACGGGCATTTATTTTTTCAAAGATGACGACTGGACCTTTGCTGGTTTTAGGAAAGTGCATGATTCTAAATTGAAGGAACGCGGTATTGGAATTACCAAAAAGTAGCGATCCGGTCACATCTGATGATGAAGAAAAAATGTGGAATACAGGTGTGTTTTCTATGGATACGGAGGGTCTATCCAACGCAGTTTTTTCTACAACGGAAAATGTTTTGGTTTCCGTGAAATGGAATGTCATAAAACTGTTGTCGCTGAACAGTTTGAAATTGGCGCTGATGCAAGTAACAACAGAACATTTGTGAAATTTATTCCTAGGATTACTAAAAATGTTCAGGGCGGTATAAAGCATAGAAACGTATCTCAAAATGTCGTGTCTCATTACGAGCAGCCGGATAACCTGCGGTGCCTGTTGAAATTGTACGAGCTTTACTTGTCACCGATTCCAAGGAAGGGTCCTCTCTACAGAAAACCGCTACCGGAGAACAAAGATATACCTTCAGATTACCCGAGATTCAGTGCCGGAAAATTAACCAATGTGCAAGTAAGTACAATGTTTAAGAAATTCTACGAACAGGCAGATAGTTCCACAGAGGGCCGCGTTATATCTAACCACCCTGGCCGTGTGACTTGCTGTTCGACACTCTATAATGAAGGTTTTCCCGATAAGGCTGTGTCTCATGTAAGTGAGCATCGAAGCAATGCGGTTCATAGATACCAGAGAGAACAATTTATACTTTTAGACAACCAACATCAGTGCTGCATAGGGTCCACCCCTCCCTAAGTATCAGAATACGGACAAAAGACCGTCCACGATCAATGACTGTCACACAAAGTGTATCCCACCCTTCCCTAAGTATCAGAATATGAGCAAAGAACCGTCCACGATCAGTGACACAAAGTGTATTCAGACATACGCTGAAAAATCAGTGCCCGAAACATTGGAAACTTCAAACAGTTCTACATTAGTTCTAGAAATACCCATGTGTATCGAAACAGTTGTGCTGAAAAGGGGGAAATAGAAATTTTCAGTCAATCTTTGAAATGTGTTCAATTTATCTGTCACTGTCGATGGCATATCATGTTCTGAAAATGGCCATATTTATCGACAGAAGTTCGTTGCACGAATTAAACTAAAACTCTCAAATGCAATTTCCGCCTTGTATGGCAAGCAAGCAATATTCAGTAAAAGAATATATTCATTACATCTACAATATATTTATGTTCAACATCTGCCCTTTGTATGCAATGATTTGATATATATATTCAACACTGAAATTGATATGTTATAATTCTGTATTTACATGCAATGAGTTTAATATATGTTTCTTACTGAATAGTTTTATATTTTTATTGTTAAACTTTTTCTTTTCATTCAATAGTTTTTATATTTATGTTCTATATCCTGTAACATTTGTGTTCAAGACAAGGTTATATGCGTATTCATTACTTGCATTCTGGGTGATTTTATACGTCAGTGCTACAGATGTAACAAGACATTGCATTGGTGTATTTCTAGTGGTATATAAAACACCGATAGAGTCACATTGACCTGGCGTAAGAATCGCCACTAGAGGCCAAGTTTACTATAGTTCCGGCACTTTCGGTCTCTATGTGGCATTCCTCCGCGGTGATGCGGTCTGGCGGTGATGCGGTTGCGGAGAAAAAGTCTCCGCGGACAGAAAGTAGTCCCGACATCGGTGATGCGGTCGGCGGTGATGCGGTCGCGAGAAAAAGACTCCGCCGACAGAAAATAGTCCTGAAAATATAAAAATCGGAACACGGACTTCACTCCTAAATTAGGGGAAAACCCCTATCAACCATGTCCAAAATGGGTAATATCGGTCCCCGGCTTATCGGGGCCTGCTGAGAGAGGTAGGGTGGGTGTATGTAAATTGAGGATTTGTCTCCGAAAATATAAAAAGCGGAACACGGACTTTACCCGTACAATAGAGGAAACCCCTATCAACCATGTCCAAAAGGGCTAATATCGGTCTCCGGCTTATCAGGGCCTGCTAAGGGTATGAATTCACTATTAGATTCTGTGTATAGAAGATGAAGCCAAGGATTTGAACTTCCGGTGAACTTGATTGGCCATAAAAGAGTGTCAAGATTTGCATGGTTGGTATTTTTTCCTTATAAATTAATTGACTTTAAGAATTATGGAAGGAATCTGGCAACATTTTAGAAAGAAAATAATTTTTTCCCCATCTTTCATGACCCGCCCCCAAGCTGTTTCCATGGTGATATTTGGTCACATCCGGATTTCAATATGCTGTAGCTCAAAATCGAGCCGCTCATCAAGGGTCCAGATATCGATATTTTTTTAGGCGAACAACCTGTCTCTCTGACAAGGTAGGTCATTAGTACCAACAAAATATTGGGAACCCCTTTTTCTTGGGATGTTCCCAGCTGATCTATTACATAAAAAGGAAGGAAAATTAATAGTATTTTCTAACCTTTAGAGATTTTGGAGATTTTACCCAGACTCCTCAATGTTGCACCAGGTTCCTCCACATGTCTCAAAATCATGGATGCTTGGTTTAAAAAGTATGAGGAGAGAATTTCCAAATATTCTTCCCCGGATTATGGCAAATTTGGCTGTCGATTGTGGTGCAGGGCGAAAACAAGTCAAGGGGGCTATGGCCGTCTCCAGGTAGTGATGCCAGAGGGTGGGAGGAGGGAATTTCGGGCTCACCGGTTACAGTATATGGTGACCAGGAGGGAGTTTAACCCCAGTAGTAGAGAGAAGCTAAATCCACGCCAATTTCACCCGGATGTAATGACGTCATCGGGGAGGATTTGAAGAGGAACTTGGTCACGTGGCGATCACGTGATCAAGGCATGTACTGACCTGTCTAGGCTATAGTTCCGGCAACCTTTGACCTCGAATTCTTCCGCGGTGATGCGGTCTGCCTCCGCGGACAGAAAGTAGTCCCATGGGTTGACTTCCAATGTTAATGTATACGGGGAATACCTAAATAGACGTTTTGTGACCTAGGTGGGTCCCTAGTGGACCGATTGGGTGGAGTGAGGTATCAAAGTGAAGCATTCGTGAAGGGGCATCTGATGGGCTGGGTGTGGGATTGAAATATCGGCATTCTGCGCATGCGCGGTGGCCAAAGTGTATGAAAATAGACGTTTTGGAGCTAGGGGAGCCCCTAATGGTCCAATGGGGTCATATGAGGTATCAATGTGAAGCATTCGTGAAGGGGCATCTGACTGGACTAGCGGCTCGGGCGTTGTCACCATTCTGCGCATGCGCAGACAGGGAATTGTGGGAAAAGGGTATGGAAATAGACGTTTTGGGATCTAGGGGAGCCCCTAATGGGCCGATGGAGTCGTATGAGGTATCAATGTGAAGCCTATGTGAGGGGGCATCTGACTGGACTAGTGGCTCGAGCGTTGTCACCATTCTACGCATGCGCAGACAGGGAATTGTGGGTAAAGGGTATGGAAATAGACGTTCTGGGATCTAGGGGAGTCCCTAATGGGCCGATGGAGTTGTATGAGGTATCAATGTGAAGCATTCGTGAAGGGGCATCCAGTCATGGGTGGGTGCATGTAAAATTTCTCCGGAAAAAAGCGGAATAGTGACTTTACCCCTAAAATAGGGGAAAACCTCTATCAACCCTAGCCAAAAGGGCTAATATCGGTCCTCGGGCTTATCGGGGCCTGCCTATCCAGTCAGTGGGGTGGGTGCATGTAAAAATTTCTCCAGAAAAAAAGCGGAATACGGACTTTACAATAGGGAT
Organism: Hanleya hanleyi; assembly: GCA_036873755.1. Lineage (NCBI taxonomy): Eukaryota > Metazoa > Mollusca > Polyplacophora > Lepidopleurida > Hanleyidae > Hanleya > Hanleya hanleyi. The sequence continues at coordinate 28,834 of JAVTVY010005205.1, read as the reverse complement.
CTGTATTATACAATATAAGGGAAAATGCCTGTATGGGGTATGGGGATGGTCATTTTTTTTTTTTTTTTTTTTTTCTTGGGCTTTACTATGGCTTGTGGGGTCGCGTTTTTCTCGTCTCGCCAAGAAAATGACAGTGGGAAGGGTCCCGGAGCGAATCGGTGAAATTTTTGGGAAAAGTCACCGAGGTCTGTATATAGGCCCATACTGGCTATAGGGGGGTAAGGGTCCAACCTGGGAAATTCACACACGTTCATTGTGATGTGGACTGTTTGGATTTTTTTTCACGTCTCGTCATTTAGAACACGATGGGAAGGGTCCCGGAGCGAAACGGTGACATTTTTGGAAAAAGTCCTATACTGCATGGCTATGGGTGTATAGGTCCATACGGGGTGGACGTTTTGGGATCTAGGTGGGCCGAGTGCGGTATCAATGGATGTGGGGTAGGAATATCGTCACTAGCGGTTGTCGTGAATAACAACAAGTTCAGCAATGTTCATACAGTTTATTATCCCCAATGTTACATCATACCCAGGCTGAGGGAGCCGCCCTGGGTATGTTTAGTATGTTCACAGCAGAACAAATTGAAATATCTAACACCATGTTTTATTATTTAACGCACCGTCACATTAGGTACAAGTGTTTACTGAGCTCAAGTCAACGATCAGCATGTAGACATAGAGAGTATGTACGGCATGTTATGGTATTCATCAGTGCACGAGTGACGCATTCAACCGATGGCGGTGGTCGGTCAGCTTGGTAAGAAAAAACGTAACATTGGTCACCCTGTTCACTGTCCACTTGGTGTTGGGTCGTTGTTGTTGGGCCCATTCCAAGGGATCCACGGTGTCCAGTTTCTCCAGCATCGTCTCTAGTGACCTCCGGTTAATGATGGTAAACGTCTGGTCAAACACATATATGTTACTTCTCGGGTAAAAGTATCGGACTTGGACTGTCTCCTTATGCTGCAGCACATAACCAAACGCCAGATTCAATTTGAATTACAAGCGTCTAGTCCGTCATTCATAATCCAGCCGTCGTCCATTAGAGAATATCCGCGTCCATAATCCAAAGACCTATTCCATTTCCATATAACAGTATTAGCACCAAATTCAAAAAGACAAAAGTATACATAAACATAGGCTTGTTTCCTGCAAGAGAGAAGCGGTCAGCAATTTTCAATGATGCCGGCAAGACATCATGATGTTCCAAAATATCAAATCCGTATCGCTGATCAGTATTCTTAATCCATAATATTCGTTATAGAGTCGTCATCTAAAAATGATGTACCTCAGCCACGCTTTGATTGTGACTGTGCATATGAGTACCATGAGGATCTTGAAGTACATGGGCTCATACGGCCCCTAGCCCCGGGTTAAGCGGAATTAGACACATGTTACGAAACGTAGCGCCATAGATCTTACACGCTACGTTCGTATTTTGCTATCAGCATGCGATATGTATCGCCAAATTTGAGAAACTTTGAGTGGAGGCGCTTGGTAGAATAGCCCTGTTTATAAGTTTCTGCAACAATGTTTTGTGACGTTGATTAAAATCATCACATTTAACACAGGATCTAGCAAATGCTACTAAGCGAGATATGTGTACGCCATATGCAGGTCCCACTGGAATATTACTATCCAGAAAGGGATAGTTTACGATGTCGAAATTGTAATCATCTCTTTTGTCATAAAGTCGACGAGAGAGAATGCCGTAGTTTGATCTTTGAAGATGGTTTCCACGTAGCTGCGTAGACGGGTGAGATTGGTCAGTGGGAAATTGTAGATATCTTGAATAGGGCGATGACGGTGGAAACAGTGCCGTGTCATGGACCAATGGCGCCGACCGATGTCACTCACTGGATGGTTGTCCTGTATGAGATCGCTAGGAACATTTATGGGCTCGCCCAGAAAATGTTCGATGTTGTCAGGCGTATGACTCGAAACCGTAACGGTGGGGTCCGGCTGGAAATCCAGGCTCATCTGAACTGTGGGTATAGGCGGGCTCTCCGTCATCGCATCACCAGTGGCGTTCGTCTCCCCGGGCTTATCTTCACTGGGTCTGACCCTCCTGGGTGCCTCTTTAGTGGGAAGTTGTCGCTCATACCGTAGAGACGGGGCATGAATCATACGCTGATGCCGTCTTAACTGACTGCGTCGTTTGAAGAGTTGACCACAATCCTTACATTGTTCCGTCGCGCCCTCGTGGAATGAGCGTTCGTGGCGCAGTAACTGATCCTCCCGATTAAATGACCGTGCGCAGGTTATACAAGTATACCGTGCATCGTTGTGGGTGGAGGCCTCGTGGCGTCGTAAATTATATAGACGAGTAAACTGCTTCTGGCAAGTTGTGCAAGTGAACATCTTGGTGGTTGACAGAGTGTCTGATGAAACGGCAAGGCCGCTTCGCTTTTATAGCACGCTAGCTGGTGATCTATTTTGAGCACACTCAGTTCAACTATCCCCAAGTCGAGGGCCGAGCCGTGACATCTTCGGTCACCTCCGTGTCTCTTCGGGCACCTCCGTAACTACCCGGCTGTTCCCGTGTAAACCCGGATGGATCTCCGTGTCTCTTCTGTGACCTCCGTGACATCTTCGGTCACCTCCGAGCGCGCGCATGAAGACCCTCATGCATACCCCAATGCAGGCGCAGACGTGATGTGCCCGGATGATAGACACGGACGTCGCCGAGAAAAACACATACAACACGTCACATACAGTCGCCCCCCCCCCTCAAGACCCTCATATATACCCGAAAAGATACGGACGTTACCGAAAAGACACGGACGTTACCGAAAAGACACGGACTTTACCGAAAAGAATCGGACTTTACCGAAAAGACACGGACGTACCCGAAAAGACACGAAGGTGAACGATATTGTGAAAAAAACCCACAGACAGGTTAGTACATGCATTCCTATGATGTTCACAGGTTACGCCCATTCACGAAGGGCCGTCACAGGGCGTAGTAGAAAAAAACGCATTTCTAACCTTATTGACCTTATGGCGCAAGCGAGTATAACAAGTGCCACGCACGGTGTATAAAACCCTACCCAACAGGTACACTATAAAGCCACCTCTCTAACCGTTCGCTTTTCATTCCTCACCATGGCAGCGAGCGGAACAGAGCTTGCGTTATTCCAACTGACGTCCGACGTCTACCTCATCGTCAATGACGATCACCTGGAGCTGGTCCAAGACGCACCGCAGAAGGTGAAGATTTTGTTATCGCTATCAGGCTGGACTCTATTGACACGATTGTTACAGGGAAAAGACCCCGAAAGGGATTTCATGCACGTGGAAGTCGGCGTGCACATACGCACTGCTGGAGAGGATTCCCTTTTTCCCGGTTGGAACAGAGTGGAGGTACATATATCACACTCTGTCCACCCTTATGGATGGCACTGAAAGATGTACTCCACGAGGTGGATGACTTACTACACCCCGAGGTGAAAGAAGGGACTGTGGCTACCCGGAGGCTTACACCTGGCGGCACCCTATTGTTGTACCCCAAACGAGTGGACCTCATCGATAGCGGACTTAGGTGCTGGTGTACGCTTGAACCCAAAGTGCACATCTCTTTGTCACCGGAAGGGTGGACTACCTTGAAACGGGTGTTGTTGGGTGACCTGCACGGTGATAGCATTCACCTGTGTGACGACGTCTACATTTTCTGCGGTCCCTTTTTCGCTCGACTCCTCTGTCTGAACGACGGTGGTTTTACCCTGGACCCCGATCTATGGACGGCTTTGGAACAAGTAGTCCCCATTGTCGATAAGGTACTATCTCTATAGGAGCCACATAACCAATCAGAATAGTACTTATCACGGACTACACCCGTAGAGCTACATCTAGGCGCGCACGTGTGACATGGTCTATAAAACACGTCCCTCTGGATCCCACATCTTCATTTCTACGGTTGCAGAGCCATTTTACAGCATGCCACCGTGGTTAATTCACTCACGGGTTACCGAGCAGTGGTCCGGTCCATGTTTGCAGATGGCGACGACAACGAGGGGCGACGCCAGATCCTGAACGAGTTCACAGAAGCGGTCCTTGACAGAGTGCACTCGATGGAGAGGTGTGCCATCACTCACCACTACTGGACTATGACAGCCATCCTTGATGCTCGGGCTATGCACCACGAGCGCTCACGCCGGAACCAGCGACGGCTGGTTGACCTCACAATAGTCTGTGCCCTATTGACCCTGGCGCTGTGGCGTTGACAGTGGGACCTCACCATCAATACGAGGGTCAGACAGAGTGTGTGTCATTCACCGTTCGTCATTGGATCAAGCATGTCACCAGTCCTACGAGCCATCCTTCCCCTTACACCCCGGGTGTCTATGAAGATAAAGTCCCCCTCGTGGAAGACCGTGGAGATGTTTGCTGGTCGCGCGCTGAGACCGTATCGAATACGGTTACGCTACACCGTGACGGCTGGACCAAATTTAAACGGGTGTTGAGCGGCGAGCTCGACGGACACCTCATCCACATAGACCATGCCATCTACGTACACCGTGGACCCTTCTTCCCACGCCTGGGCCGCTACCAAGACCCTACGCGAGGCTTCACCCTAGACCCCGATCTGTGGACTGCCTTCGAGAAAGTGGTGCCTATCGTGGACCAGCTGTTTACACCGGACGAGCGGTCATCAGACGAGTTGGAGTGGGCTCGTGTCCTGAGAGAAGCGGCGGCAGAACCCAATGAACAAATGTCTAGCCATGAACCAGACGACGATGCCATTGATTACCCGGCTAGACTTTGACCACCCGATCCTTTGATCTCACGGGGTTCTCGCTATAAATACGAGAGACAGTCAAATCTGGTACCATTCACGTACTGACCATGACGGAGCATATAATACTGGCGTATCTCAGCTTGACCCCCGAGGTTTTCCTGCACGTGTATGCGGATAAGGTCGATATCATGGAGGAGGTGGGAGACATCTGTGATGCGGACCCTACACAACCGTGCCCGGGCCACATTCGTCTGTCCCGGGAGGGCTGGACAAAATTCAAACGGGTGTTGTCTGGTGAACTGGACGGCGACCTCATCCACTTGTGTCACGATGTATACATCCGACGCGGCCCTTTCTTTGCTCAATTGGCTCGGCTAGATGGGGGTACAGTGCATTTTATCCTTCACCCTGATCAATGGTCTGCATTGGAAGATGCCGTAGTAGATGTGGATCAAGTGCTTATCAAGCGGTCATCAGACGAGTTGGACTGGTCATTTACCATGGACACTGTGGAAGCCAACGAAGAAAATCAGAAAGAAACTCCGGCCCAAGATATACCCGTTATAAATAAACGATAGAGCCAGGGTCCATCATCATTTGTCACCATGAAGCGCTGGGAGAAGGTGTTGGATAACTTATACTACAGTCCCGACAGTCCGGCGGCCTATAGTGCATTGTCGGCTCTCTATCGAGCGGCCAAACCCCAGGGGATACAACGTGCCCAAGTCCGAGATTGGTTAAGAAAACAAGACACCTATACCTTACATCGATCTGTCCGTCGCCATTTTCTACGGAACCGGGTCATCGTGGGAGGAATAGATGCCCAGTGGCAAGCGGATTTGGTCGATATGAGCGCCTTTGCCAAACACAACAATGGGAATCGGTATATCTTGACGTGCATCGATATCCTATCGAAGTATGCGTGGGTGGTACCCATCCGGACGAAAACGGGGGCGAATCTCATAGCGGCGTTCAAAGACATCTTCAAGACCGGGCGCAAACCTTTGTATTTGCAAACCGACGAAGGCACGGAATTCCTCAACAGACCGTTCCAACAGTTTCTGAAAGCCCAGAAGGTGTTTTTCTTCCATACGTACAACGAGACCAAGGCTTCCGTGGTGGAAAGGTTCAACAAGGACATTCAAAGGCCGCATGTATAAATATTTCACCTACAAGAATACAAGGCGGTACATCGATGTTCTCCCGAAACTTGTGAGTGGTTACAATCGAGCCTATCATCGGAGTATAGAGAGAGCCCCCATTACCGTGACCCAACGCAATGAAGCCCAAGTCCGGCGTGTCTTGTACCCCAGGCAATCGCAGCGAACGACGAAGGCGGTGTTCAAGGTCGGGGACCCTGTACGGATCAGTAAAGTCAAGGGCAAGTTCGAGAAAAGTTACTTGCCCAACTGGAGCGATGAGCACTTCCTGATTAAACGGCGCCTACCCCGACAGCAGCGAGTCTATGAACTGGAAGATCTTCAAGGGGAACCGTTGCTAGGGACGTTTTACGAGACGGAATTACAGCCTGTCGTAAAAACACAGCAAAACTACTACACGGTGGAGCAGATTTTGAAAACGGAACGTCGACGTGGCAAACAGTTTCATTTCGTCAAATGGTAAGGTTGGCCCAGTTCCTTCAATTCCTGGGTCGCTGCCAACCAGGTGAAACGACTATAAAGCCAGACATCACTACCGTCATCCTTCATTCCATGTCCGACCACAGTGCTATGGACAAACAGCAGCTGCCTCTGAACACAGCGTCTCCCAAAACGCGCAAAGCCCAAGTGGACTTTGTGGTGATACTGCTAACCCTGCTGAGTGTGTTGTACGGAGGTGTGTTTTACGACGTAGCCTATGTCAGCACGTTACTTAACCAACTGACAACACCAGCCACCAGTGAAACCGGTCTACAGATAGCACCAGTCAACCGCGTATCGAGCCCAGTCACCACCACACCCCGTGTACAAGCCACGTCGAGCTCCACACCAAGCTCCACACCTACACCCACTACGTCTGAAAACCCACCGGATTTCATCCCTCACAGTGAACAGACAACGACGACCGACGTTGTACCCACCACCATCATCCCTCACAGTGAACAGACAACGACGACCGACGTTGTACCCACCACCACCACTCCAGTTCACTCGTACGAAATTTACAAGAGCGGGTTACCACGACAACGGATACAGCTCGAACCATGGACCCTCGGTGGCAGCATCCCTTCACTTGCGTCATCGCAGGATCGACGGGTTCCGGCAAAACGCACTTCGTCAGGAAGCTCCTTCAACACGCCGACAGCATGATCACCCCACCCATTGCCCGAGTCGTGTGGTGTTACGGAGAATGGCAGGAAGCGTATGCAGCAATGGCCCACATCACGTTCGTGAAAGCCCTACCCAACCTGGCCGATTTGGAACCCGGCACCTTGGTGGTTCTGGATGATCTCATGGCGGAGACGGATGCGCGGGTCACCCAACTCTTTACCAAAGGCAGCCATCATCGACGGCTCAGCATCATCTACATTGTGCAGAATCTGTTCAGTAAAAACAAAGAACATCGGAACATCAGCTTAAATGCCCACTACATGGTGGTCTTCAAAAACCCGAGAGATACCACTCAACTGCTGCACCTGGCGAGACAGATGTATCCCGGCCGCACACCGTTTGCATTGGAAGCCTTTAAAGATGCGACAACCCCTCAGCACGGGTATATGCTCTTCGACCTCAAGCAAGCCACCTTCGACTACGGACCGGCATCTTTCCCGGAGAGACCCACCACGTGTACATGCAAAAATAATGTAAACACACCCACAGTGGCGCCCCCAGCTGGGGTCTGTGTGTTTGATGATGGGGATAATAAAACGAATGAATACCACAGCATGGTTGACTTTGTATCTGTTCTCTGAAGTAGATAAAAAGAGCAGAGTTGTGGGTTCTAGCATTAGTTGTACATGATGTCTGCGCGAGTACGGAAGCCCGCTCCGACGCTCCGTGTATTGAAGACGGCCCCACCCGAGTTGGTCCGAACCATTGTACGCGGTGCGGACCCTGACCGTGTACGCTGTCTGTGCGAGATCGGGTACAACCTGTTAAAAGGCAACGTACCACTGACTCCGGCTCAGAAGACCAAGTTGGCCAAGCATAAGACAGGTCTCCGAATCCTAGTCCAGAAGCGGGTCCCTCAAACACATAAGAAAAAGGTGTTACAGAAAGGCGGCTTTTTCGGGGCAATCTTAGCACCGTTGGCCGCTTCCGTGTTGGGTCCAGTATTGGTTGGACTCTTCGGCCGACAATGAACCACACGAAAAAAATGGTGCTCGTCGAACCACGGTTCCTTAAAACCTCCAATCACCCTACCCTGTCCCACCTACGGTGAAGACCATAAACACCCTCGATGGAGAGATGCAACAGATCTTACAGGGACCGGGGTTAAGCGACAGTGAGAAAGTACAACGGTACAATGAGACGCTTCAACGGTACATGACGTTCATGGACCAATACAAAACCCTCTCTACTCTCTACCCCACCACCACCACCACCACGTGACACACCGCCGACCTCAGCACCGCTCCAACAGCCGCCATTACCAGGGGTACCACCCACAGCCACACAGTGGGTGGAAGACGAAGTGCTGAAGAGTGTACCTGCATCGTTCAAGAAACAAGCTGCCCTGGTATTACAACGGATGAAACAGAATCCTAACATGACTTGGAATGATAAAGGTTGAACTCCTGGTACACGGATCCTCGAGGATGGGCGGTCTTCGCTCAAGGCTTGAAAGACATGCATGTACCACAGGAATTGGTGGGGAACCCCCACCGCTGGGCCTTTATGCAACGAACCCAGCAATCGCCGAGTGGCCCACTACCTTCTTGGGAAGCCGAATGGGAACCGGATTCACCCCCCAAAACACCACCACCACAACGGGCACCTTCTTTTCAGGCCTTGATCACCCTCGATCAGGACACCCCACATCTCCAGAGCCGTGACATGTAGCAAGTCAACGCGACGAACACGACGTCGGACACAACCGCCCAAGGCCTGGAACACCTATTAAAACCAACAGCAGCAGCAGGACAGCTCAGTCGCCATGTTTTACCTCACCCTACCCAGTAACAGTTCGCTGGGTGTGTTTCCTGACAACACCGTGGCCAAGTACGTCACCCAGTTACCGCAACCGTTGCATTTACCTGGACGATGGAAATGTGGCCTCGTGGATATCCAATACCCTTACTCGTGGTACAACGTGCGAGCCAATGAAGTGTTGTACGAGGTGATCTACGAAGGCAAAAACACCCGACTCACCCTCCCCAAAGGCCAATACGATACCCCCAAGGAGTTCATGGGTGGGGTGACAAGACTGTTGCATTATAAGGCTCTACGGGAGGTCACGAATACATCAAAACCCATCAAATCCTTTCCCGTCAAGAATCACGTGGACTTCGATTACAACGCACACAACGACAAGGCACAGCTTATCGTCACCGCCAACGCGAGTGTCGTACTGAGTCCTATCCTACAGCAAATGCTGGGTTTCGATCTACTGAAGTTCGCTGGTCCCACCGCTCACCAAGGCGAGATCCCGATGGATATGAAGTCGGGTATGTACGGACTCTACGTCTACTCGGACGTGGTGGACAACCACATCGTGGGCGATATCAACACACCTCTGTCACGGGTGGTCCCCATTAAAAAGACGTATGGAGATCAAGTCACCCACAGTTTCAGCCACATGCTCTACCTGCCCGTACGACAAACCGACATCAACACGATTACGGTGGATATAAGAGATGACACGGGACGACCGGTGGCATTCGAACGAGGAAAAGTGGTGCTGACACTTCATTTTCGACAAGCACGTGCTCCCCACTTTGCATAACGAAAGTACCTTACGAGTGCGATGCACGCAGCTATATGGACTATTATGCCCAACTGTCCGGGGGTGGCTTTCCGATCTTTAGCGGTGCACGCATGCAACGAGGACATGGACTGGGGAACATACTCGGGAGCATCGTCAAAACGTTCCTGCCCTTGGTGACGCGTGGGGTGAAAGCAGTCGGCAAACAAACGGTACGCAGTGGACTGCAAGTGGCCGGTGATGTCTTGGGGGGTACGGCACCCAAAGAAGCCTTGAAACGCCGGGCCAAAGAAGCGGGAGGCGTCTTGGTGGCCAAAGCACAACGCACCGTAGGGAATAAAAGAGCTGCACCACCGAGACCACGCACCAGTCGACGACCGACCCAGCGACGACGCACATCGAAGACCCAGGATATCTTTTCTTAAAACATGTCCTTGATCCACGCAGAGTCCTGTCCCTCCACCAACAGTGAATTTGATTTGTGGACCGTGCCGCCCACACAGACCAGTGCCGAACAAGGGTTATGGGTGGAGCATCTCCCGCTCTCCAGCATCAACGAAACAGGGCCCATCGAGTTCACTATCAGTAATGCGGATACGGCCTATGTGGATTTAGCCCATACATACTTGTATGTGAAAGCCAAGGTGGTCAATGGGGATGGCTCCAGAATCATCCAAGCTGCAACGGTGGGCCCGACGAATCTCTGGCTGCACTCGATGTTTCAACAGGTGGATATATTTCTCAGCGACAAACTCATCAGTGACTCGACCAAAACGTACCCCTATCGAGCCTACATCGAGACACTGTTGTCATATGGCCGAGAGGCTAAAAAATCTCTGCTGACAGCCGCTTTATTCTACCAGGACACACCCGAGCACATGGACACGGTGGACAATGAGGGATATAACAAACGGAAGGCTTTCACTGCGAACGGTGCCTCGGTGGATCTCATGGGTCGACTACATGCAGACATGTTCATGCAAGACCGGTACCTCTTGAACAAGATCCCCATCAAAATCCGACTGATACGGGCGCCTCCGACCTTCGACTATAAGATTGTTATCCAAGACGCAGTGCTGTATGTCCGAAAAGTGAAACCGAATCCAGCCGTTCAACTGGGACACATGAAAGCCTTGGAAACAAAACCATCCCAGTGCCCTATCCGACGTGTACAAACCAAAGTGTTCTCTGTGCCTGCTGGAAATATGGGCGCCAACAAAGAAAACCTGTTCCTGGGGGAACTACCCAAGCGATTGATCCTGGCCTGTGTGGAAAATGCCAATCTTAGCGGAGCCTACCCAGAGAATCCGTTTGACTTTAAACATTTCGGCATCAATTTTGTGGCCCTGCATGTGGATGGACAACAGGTCCCAGTCACGGCCTTAACACCGAACTTTGGGCGCAGGAATTTCATTCGAGCCTATCAGAGCCTGTTTACAGCCACCGGTCAAATCAACCAGGACGAAGGGAATTTGATCAGTCGGGAGGACTACGCGAACGGATACACGTTGTTCTGTTTCGATCTGACCCCCACCTTAGAGAACGACCATCAGCTGGCCCTGGCCAAGCAAGGCAATTTACGGTTGGAAATCCACTTTGCACGAGCCCTAGCGACCACCGTCAATGTGATCTGCTACGCCGAGTTTGACAACATCATTCAAGTGGACAAGGCGCGCAACGTCCTGTGTGACTTCTCCACCTAACATGGATACAGACCAGATAACCACCGTGCTGGAGAATGACCCAGAGACACGTATGGTGTTTCAAGGGGTGTTCGCCCGAGATGTGTTCCCATTAGACCGTATGTATCCTGCTGCTTACGTTCTCAACACGGACCCGATGGATCGGCCCGGTGAACATTGGGTGGGCGTGTACTTGACAGAACAGCAGGGCGAATACTTTGACCCGTACGGCCTGCCACCCCTCCATCCCGATTTAACAGACTTCATGGATCAAGGCACAGAGACGTGGTGTTGGAACAGTCAAACGTTGCAAAGCCTGACCAGTAGCGTGTGCGGACAATATTGCTTGTTTTACCTGTACCATCGATGCCGGGAAGACCCTTATCTACCATCGTACAGATGTTTGACGAGTACCCCAAGGCCGAGGACCGCGATGTACTCGTATATGACTGGGCCGCCCATCATTTCGATGTACAAGCCCAGTTCTGGGCTTAAGTTCTTTCAATGTTCAAGCCCCCTGTTCTGGGCTTAATTTTACAAGCCCCCTGTTCTGGGCTTCAGTTCTTTCAATGTACAAGCCCCTTGTTCTGGGCTTTAGTTTTCACGTGGTTGTTCTCACGTTGTTGTTGTTCACTGAATAAAAAAATGAGATCTCACCAAAAAACCCTGTCTTGTGTGTTTTCTATATGAGCATAATGCATGAAACTGGCTTTGTACACCGTATTAGCCAATCAGTGGCCTAGAATGGAGCCAAAGCTAACCCATCCATGTCCAGAAAACATTACCCGGGTGTACAAGAACCCGGATGTAGGCGCCGACGTAGGCGAAAGCATCCCAGTACCCGGATGTAGGCGCAGACGTGTACCTAGTACCCGTCCATTGGTTCTTTTATCGGTCGCTCATTGGCCCTTTTTCTCGACCGCTGATTGGTCCAAATGGAACTGCCCATCCTTCCCAGGTTAATTTACAATACCCTTTTGGGGTTTAAGCTCTGTATATCGATGCCGCAACATTGTCTCTGAACCTTGCCGAAAGGGAGACCTTTCGACCTGGATGTGACCTTTGATCTTTTGACCCGACATTCATCCGGACACTTCCGGATAACCCGCGTCCGCGCGCGCTGCGGCCGGGGCGGCCCGGGCCGGGAAAAACCCCGGAGGTGGAACATCCGGACGTCTAAGAGAACATTGTAACTCTTCTGGGTTTGGAGGTAGTTTTAGTAAAACCGTCGCAACCTACGTGACCTGCGCAGCAGAATGGAAACGACACCCTAGTCTAGCCCCCCTGACATAGGCTTCACATGGATACCTCACTCGATCCCATCGGCCCACTAGTGGCCCACCTAGACCCCAACACGTCTATGTCCATACCCTTTGTCCACTGCGCATGCGCAGAGTGACGATATTTCAATCCCGCACTCACCCCATCAGATGCCCCCTCACATGGATACCTCACTCGATCCAATCGGCCCACCAGTGGCTCCCCTAGATCCCAAAACGTTTATTTCCATACACTTTGTCTATTGCGCATGCGCAGAATGACGATATTCCTACCCCACATCCATCCCATCGATTGCCCCCTCACATAGGCTTCACAATGATACCACACTCGACCCCATCGGGCCATTAGGGGCCCACCTAGATCCCAAAACGTCCACCCCGTATGGACCTATACACCCATAACCATGCAGTATAGGCCTATGGGCCTACCCAGGCCTCGGTGACTTTTTCCAAAAATTTCACCGTTTCGCTCCGGGACCCTTCCCATCGTGTTCTAAATGACGAGACGTGAAAAACAAATCCAAACAGCCCATATCACAATGAAGCTTATAGGCCTATATACAGACCTCGGTGACTTTTGCCAAAAACTTCACCGCTTCGCTCCGGGACCCTTCCCATTGTCATTTTCTTGGCGAGACGAGAAAAACGCGACTGCACAAGCCATAGTAAAGCCCACGAAAAAAAAAAATGACCATCCCCATACCCCATACAGGAATTTTCCCTTATATTGTATAATACAGACCCCTATTGTAGGGGTAAAGTCCGTATTCAGCTTTTTTTCTGGTGAAAATTTTTACATGCACCCACCCCATTGACTTGATAGGCAGGTCCCAATAAGCCCGGGGACCGATATTAGCCCTTTTGGCTAGAGTTGATAGGGGTTTTCCCCTAGTTTAGGGATAAAGTCCGTATTCCGCTTTTTTTCTGGAGAAAGTTTTACATGCACTCAACGGCCGAGACACTAGACCCTAGATCCCAAAACGTCTATTTCCATACCCTTTTCCCACAATTCCCTGTCTGCGCATGCGTAGAATGGTGGCAACGCTCGAGCCACTAGTCCAGTCAGATGCCCCCTCACATAGGCTTCACATGGATACCTCATACGACTCCATCGGCCCATTAGGGACTCCCCTAGATCCCAAAACGTCTATTTCCATACCCTTTTCCCACAATTCCCTGTCTGCGCATGCGCAGAATGGTGACAACGCCCGAGCTGCTAGTCCGGTCAGATGCCCCTTCACGAATGCTTCACATTGATACCTCATATGACCCCATTGGACCATTAGTGCCTCCCCTAGCTCCAAAACGTCTATTTTCATACACTTTGGCCACCGCGCATGCGCAGAATGCCGATATTTCAATCCCACACCCAGCCCATCAGATGCCCCTTCACGAATGCTTCACTTTGATACCTCACTCGACCCAATCGGTCCACTAGGGACCCACCTAGGTCACAAAACGTCTATTTAGGTATTCCCCGTATACATTAACATTGGAAGTCAACCCTTGGGACTACTTTCTGTCCGCGGAGGCAGACCGCATCACCACCAGACCGCATCACCGCGGAAGAATTCGAGGTCAAAGGTTGCCGGAACTATAGCCTAGACAGGTCAGTACATGCCTTGATCACGTGATCGCCACGTGACAAAGTTCCTCCTCAAATCCTCCCAGATGACGTCATTACATCCGGGTGAAATTGGCGTGGATTTAGCTTCTCTCTACTACTAACCTCCCCATAGAAGATCAAGAAGGTCGCCCGCTAGATGTCAGCCACATTTGCCATAAACCGAGCTGCGTTAACCCCTCCCATCTCACCCTCGAATTAGATGCTATTAACCTCGAGCGGATGCACTGTGTTAATCAGTTCCATTGCAGCAAATGTCATAGGCCCTATACCCCACTGTTTGATATATCTTTAACAGTAAGTATATCTTTTTCTTCAATTTCCTCCTCATTAACTGACTGACTGACTCACTCCCCCCCCCCCACCACACTTTTCTAAGCCGCTCTAATTTATTGTATGTGTGAAGTTCATGGAACTTTGGTCTCTTTTCATACACTGCCACATGCCTCATCATGTCCTTCTGATAACACATTCCTCCCTCTGCTGAAGTTTTTACATGCAGTTCATAGAGAAATCTTTTCGTCGAAATTCTAGATGCTTTTGATCTAGCACTACGCTTCAGTTGCTTGCGCCTTTCTGCCGCTCTCTGTCTAGCTTTCAGTCCACATACAGCTTTTGATCCCCGTGTAATTGCCGCGCCCACAAATTCACACTGTTTCATTACAGATTTAGCCATTCCAGAGTTCACAGCATTAATGGCACTGTGCGTTCGAGCAGCAAAATGGCGAGAGAAGGTCTTATTTTTTGGAACCGATTTACTTATGGCACGATTCACTGCCTCACATTTCTGTGTATTTAACATATGTTTTGTCATTTTTAGGATATCCTGTCCCAGTCTATAATTATTACACTTTCTCAGTTTTTCTTCATCTTCAGGTAATGAACAATTGATCTTAAAGCCAGCAGGGAGGTAGCAGCTGTTTTAACCCAGTTATTTCTCTTGAGTCCTGTACAAACATAAGAGTATTTTTGACAAAGAGAGTGGTCTCCCTTGTAACACTGAATTAAGGCATCAATGACATATGTTATCCTATTCCGCCGGCGCTCTTCACGGTGATGGAGATGCTGATGTGCTGTTTTGTGTTCTGCATAACAACGTGCTGCTAGGTCATCAGCAAATCTACCTTGCTGTCTCCCCCTCTCCTCCACAGTGTTACCTTGGAACATGTCAGCACTGAAATTCATATTTTTGATCTAACTCCTCTGACTCTTTCCAAGGTGCCGGGTGTCCAGTTGATGTACAGGTTTTACTGAAACCTGCCCCTCGTAGTATGCGTCACTTGCCGACAGAAAGGAAGCACCATCACAATCCGTTATAACATGTTTTATTTCAGTCCCTGACTCGGCGAAATTTGTTGTGGCCTCAGTGGCCCACCGTCGTTCATCTCCTATGGCAGGATGCCTTTGTATATCAGCTGTACATGTGCCTTTGTGGTCAGGACAGGTCACATGAGCACCTGTTTTGTTCTCTATCAGTCTTGCTGTCTGACACAATTTATTTTTTGTCACTAAATCAATCACTCTTTCATGTCTTGTAGAGTTTTCCACTGTCGTTAAACTGACCTGGGTAGCGGCTTGAAATGGCGTCTTCGAAATTCCAGAATATTGAGGATTATTGTATCGGCAGTCCAGCTCTGCATCCAGAGAGGCATTGATAGGTAAGTTTTTCACCTGATTCATATTCTGAATTTCTCCTATGATATCCAGCATGTCCGCCTTGTTCTGGGATCGGACAGTAGAACTACTCTTCTGCATCCCAGGTAATGAAGGACTGGGAATATTCAGTGCGTTCAGAATCTGACAAAATTCTGTATTAGCTATGCTAGTGTGACTCAAGGCCACCTGTAGTCTGTAGTTGGGTGCAGCAGGATTCGGCCCCGTCCTGCCAGTGGTGACCTCATCATAGAGTTTTGCACGGTCCGACCGGAATCAACACCTGTCACAGACTAGGCTTTCTTCATATGCTATGCCCCTCTTAACCTCATTCGGTAACCTCAACGTGGGGTCATCTTCCTATGGTGTTTATATGAAGAGTTCCAAAGATCTGCCGTCTTCCCCATATGTAGTAATCTGTAGGTGTTGATTTCGGGATGCTGGTTTAACCCCTTCTCAGGCTCCATATACTCATCAATCAAGGTTGGAAGTTGGGGTGCTGGTCTCAATATTCCTGTATTGCATCGGTTCATGTCTGCATCTTGAAGACTGATACATACGATGTTCTCCTCCCCAATTTCAGACTTGACATGACTGTCAAACTTCTCTCTGTCAAGTCGAACATATTTTTTCTCTGTGGTAGATGAGCTTTCATCTATTCCTCTGATTTGCCCTAGATTATGTGGCACATTTCCCTGCTTAAAGCCACGAAGTCTACCTTTCCTCATTCCTCGGGCCATTTTGCCTATTATAATAAATTTTCCTTTCTAAAATATCTCTGAGACTATTGAACTTCACTGAAATAATTGTTTCTGTTTAATTTGTCCAAACCCGGACTCCTTTTACATGTTTCATATGGTTTATCTCACCAAGGTCAGTGACCATTCATACACTATTATGTAACAGGCTGGATTAATAGTGTAATCAAGTTCGATATGGTTGATAATTTTGATCTTACTGAGTCCACGTGCCATGACAATAAAAGGGTCTTTCTTGCCAAGTGACATTGAAGTGGTTTCTAGGGACAGAAAACCAAACAATGATGATAAAGATTCGAATTTAGTATATTTATGGGGGGGCGGGGTGATTTTCTCTTACATAACTTCAGCCTGTTACATACCAGGGGAATTTCTTAATATTCTTAGAAACACTGAACGATAACACAAAACAACAAACACAAAATATTTCAACTTTCTGATTTTTATTATAAAATATATGGAATTAAAACAGTTCGCCCCCAACAAAATGTCATTTCTCATAGTGTAATATACTGCAAACTCTTTTTTCAGTGTAATTATTCAATCTTTGACTATGCAATCTTGATATTCTCACACATATATATACATGGTCTGTAAAGTTTACAGTAGCAATTTTGTTGAATTCTTTTACAATTTTGTCTACTTGTATTTAGAGATTTTGGAAATTTTACCCAGACTCCCCAATGTTGCACCAGGTTCCTCCACATGTCTCAAAATCATGGATGCTTAGTTTAAAAAGTATGAGGAGAGAATTTCCAAATATTCTTCCCCGGATTATGGCAAATTTGGCTGTCGATTGTGGTGCAGGGCGAAAACAAGTCAAGGGGGCTATGGCCGTCTCCAGGTAGTGATGCCAGAGGGTGGGAGGAGGGAATTTCGGGCTCACCGGTTACAGTATATGGTGACCAGGAGGGAGTTTAACCTCCTCATAGAAGATCAAGAAGGTCGCCCGCTAGATGTCAGCCACATTTGCCATAAACCGAGCTGCGTTAACCCCTCCCATCTCACCCTCGAATTACATGCTATTAACCTCGAGCGGATGCACTGTGTTAATCAGGTCCATTGCAGCAAATGTCATATGCCCTATACCCCACTGTTTGATATATCTTTAACAGTAAGTATATCTTTTTCTTCAACTTCCTCCTCATTAACTGACTGACTCACTCACTCCCCCATCCCCCTCCCCCCCACCACACTTTTCTAAGCCGCTCTAACTTATTGTATGTGTGAAGTTCATGAAACTTTGGTCTTTTTTCATACACTGCCACATGCCTCATCATGTCCTTCTGATAACACATTCCTCCCTCTGCTGAAGTTTTTGCATGCAGTTCATAGAGAAATCTTTTCGTCGAAATTCTAGATGCTTTTGATCTAGCACTACGCTTCAGTTGCTTGCGCCTTTCTGTCGCTCTCTGTCTAGCTTTCAGTCCACATACAGCTTTTGATCCCCGTGTAATTGCCGCGCCCACAAATTCACACTGTTTTATTACAGATTTAGCCATTCCAGAGTTCACAGCATTAATGGCACTGTGCGTTCGAGCTGCAAAATGGCGAGAGAAGGTCTTACTTTTTGGAACCGATTTACTTATGGCACGATTCACTGCCTCACATTTCTGTGTATTTAACATATGTTTTGTCATTTTTAGGATATCCTGTCCCAGTCTATAATTATTACACTTTCTCAGTTTTTCTTCATCTTCAGGTAATGAACAATTGATCTTAAAGCCAGCAGGGAGGTAGCAGCTGTTTTAACCCAGTTATTTCTCTTGAGTCCTGTACAAACATAAGAGTATTTTTTACAAAGAGAGTGGTCTCCCTTTTAACACTGAATTAAGGCATCAATGACATATGTTATCCTATTCCGCCGGCGCTCTTCACGGTGATGGAGATGCTGATGTGCTGTTTTGTATTCTGCATAACAACGTACTTCTAGGTCATCAGCAAATCTACCTTGCTGTCTCCCCCTCTCCTCCACAGTGTTACCTTGGAACATGTCAGCACTGAAATTCATATTTTTGATTTTACTCCTCTGACTCTTTCCAAGGTGCCGGGTGTCCAGTTGATGTACAGGTTTTGCTGAAACCTGACCCTCGTAGTATGCGTCACTTGCCGACAGAAAGGAAGCACCATCACAATCCGTTATAACATGTTTTATTTCAGTCCCTGACTCGGCGAGATTTGTTGTGGCCTCAGTGGCCCACCGTCGTTCATCTCCTATGGCATGATGCCTTTGTACATCCGCTGTAACTGTGCCTTTGTGGTCAGGACAGGTCACATGAGCACCTGTTTTGTTCTCTATCAGTCTTGCTGTCTGACACAATTTATTTTTTGTCACTAAATCAATCACTCTTTCATGTCTTGTAGAGTTTTCCACTGTCGTTAAACTGACCTGGGTAGCGGCTTGAAATGGCGTCTTCGAAATTCCAGAATATTGAGGATTATTGTATCGGCAGTCCAGCTCTGCATTCAGAGAGGCATTGATAGGTAAGTTTTTCTCCTGATTCATACTCTGAATTTCTCCTATGATATCCAGCATGTCCGCCTTGTTCTGGGCAATACGTTTTTCTCCGACAGTAGAACTACTCTTCTGCATCCCAGATAATGAAGGGCTGGGAATATTCAGTGCGTTCAGAATCTGACAAAATTCTGTATTAGCTATGCTAGTGTGACTCAAGGCCACCTGTAGTCTGTAGTTGGGTGCAGCAGGATTCGGCCCCGTCCTGCCAGTGGTGACCTCATCATAGAGTTTTGCACGGTCCGACCCGAACCAACACTTGTCACAGACTAGGCTTTCTTCATATGCTATGCCCCTCTTAACCTCATTCGGTAAATCCCATTGCAGATTCCATCTGCAACGTGGGGTCATCTTCCTATGGTGTTGATATGAAGAGTTCCAAAGATCTGCCGTCTTCCCCATATGTAGTAATCTGTAGGTGTTGATTTCGGGATCCGGGTTTAACCCCTTCTCAGGCTCCATATACTCATCAATCAAGGTTGGAAGTTGGGGTGCTGGTCTCAATATTCCTGTATTGCATCGGTTCATGTCTGCATCTTGAAGACTGATACATACGATGTTCTCCTCCCCAATTTCAGACTTGACATGACTGTCAAACTTCTCTCTGTCAAGTCGAACATATTTTTTCTCTGTGCTAGATGAGCTTTCATCTATTCCTCTGATTTGCCCTAGATTATGTGGCACATTTCCCTGCTTAAAGCCACGAAGTCTACCTTTCCTCATCCCTCGGGCCATTTTGCCTATTATAATAAATTTTCCTTTCTAAAATATCTCTGAGACTATTGAACTTCACTGAAATAATTGTTTCTGTTTAATTTATCCAAACCCTGACTCCTTTTACATGTTTTATATGGTTTATCTCTCCCACTTGTACATGTACTATGCGCATGTCCACACATACGTTGTCCATGCACAAGTAACCTATCCATATACATGTTCCTTGTCCATATGACGTCACAGATGCTGTGGACATCCATCAAATCGGTATCTACTCATGTACATGCACTCTGCGCATGTTCGTGCGCATGGCAGTGCTCCTTTGATATATTCCCTTCTGTACGCAGTAAAATACGCCACACGCCAGTGTTTCTTCAAGATATAGCATGCTGTACACAGTAAAATACGCTCCATGTCAGCACCATGCTGTACACAGTAAAATACGTCCCATATCAATGTTTCTTCCATATATACCATGTTGCACACAGTAAAATACGTTTCATACCAGTTCTTCTTCCATATATACCATGCTGAACACAGTAAAAAACGCCCCACGCCATTGCTCCTTCCATATATACCATGATGTATACAGTAACATACGCCCCATGCCAGTGCTTCTTCCATATATACCATGTTGTACACACTAGCATACGCCCCATGCCAATGATCCTTCCATATATATCATGCTGTACACAGTAACATATGCCCCATGTCAGGGCTCCTTCCATACATAGCATGCTGTACACAGTAAAATACACCCCATGCCAGTGCTCCTATCGTATATACTATGCTGTACACAGTAAAATAGGCCCCTGTGTCAGTGCTCCTTCCATGTATACCATGCTGTACACAGTAAAATACGCCCAATGTCAGTGCTCCTTTCGTATATACCATGCTGTACACAGTGAAATACGCCCCAAGTCGGTGCTCCTTGCATATATACCATCCTGTGAACAGTAAAATACACTCCATGCCAGTGCTCCTATTGTATATACCATGATGTACACAATAGAATACTCTCGATGCCATGTGTTTGTGCGTCCGTGCGCGCGTGCGTGTGTGTGTGTGCACGGAAGTGACCTTTGACCCATGCGCACCATTATTATCCAGTATTCTTCACGAGCATTTGGACACCTGTTGACCTCAATATTTTTTCAATCAATAATAATCACCTCCGCCTCCGGTCACGTGACCGGAACTGACACTGACCCCTGCGCATGATCACAGTACCAGATAAAAATTGTGCGCAGGGGTCAAAGGTCAGTTCCGGTCAAGTGGTCCATCTCTACCCCAAACACCCCCCACGCACCCCCTAAATGTCTGCTTTCTAAACTACGGCCAGACTGCGCATTCGCAGAATATTGAAAATGGACGATACATTAGTCCAGTCGGATGCTCCTCCACGAGAGCTTCAAAATAAGACCTCATACGACACCATCGGACCACTAGCGGCTCACCTAGACCCCAAAACGTTCACCCAGCACTATTTACCCACTACACATGCGCCCAGTGACTTTTTTAAAAAAATGCACCGCTTAGCTTCGGGACCCCGCCCATCGTGTTCTACATGGTGAGACGTGAAGAACAAGATCCCACAACCCATATCATAAGGAACATGTGTGAATCGCCCAGTATGGACTTATCCACTGAACCAGTAGGCCTATGAGCCTATCCAGACCTCCGTGAACTTTTCGAAAAATTTCATCGCTTATCTCCGACACCATTCCCATCGTGTTCTACGTGGTGAGACGTGAAAACCAAGATCCCGCAACCCATATCGCAATGAACATGTGTGAATTGTCCAGTATGGACCTATCCACTGAAACAGTAGGCCTATGGGCCTATCCAGACCTCCGTGAACTCTTCGGAAAATTTCACCCTTCCCATCGTGTTTTACGTGGTGAGACGAAGAAAACAAGACCCCACAACCCATAGTAAAATCCACAAAAATGACCACCCCCATACCCCATACAGGCATTTTCCAGTATAGATGCAAATGTGCGAATCAAGCCCTATTTTAGGGGTAAAGTCCGTGTTCCGCATTTGATATTTTCGGGACAAATCCTCAATGTACATACACTCACTCCCCCACCCTACCTCTGTCGGCAGGCCTCGATAAGCCGGAGACCGATATTAGCCCTTTTGGACATGGTTGATAGGGGGTTTTCCCCTATTTCAGGGATAAAGTCCGTGTTCCGCTTTTTATATTTTCGGGACAAATCCAAATTTTACATACACCCGTTATCCCACCCTACCTCTCTCAGCAGGCCCCGATAAGCCGGAGACCGATATTAGCCCTTTTGAACATGGTTGATAGGGGTTTCCCCTATTGTAGGGGTAAAGTCCGTGTTCCGCTTTTTATATTTTCGGGACAAATCCTCAACTTACATGGACCCACTCCCCACCCTACCTCTCCCAGCAGGCCCCGATAAGCCGGAGATCGATATTCGCCCTTTTGCGCAAGGTTGGTAGGAGTTTTCCCTGGGGGTAAAGTCCGTGTTTCGCTTTTTATATTTTCGGGACAAATCCTCAACTTACATGCACCCACTCCCTACCCTACCTCTCTCAGCAGGCCCCGATAAGCCGGAGATCGATATTCGCCCTTTTGCGCAAGGTTGGTAGGAGTTTCCCCTGGGGGTAAAGTCCATGTTTCGCTTTTTATATTTTCGGGGACAAATCCTCAATTTACATACACCCACTCTCCCACCCTACCTCTCTCAGCAGGCCCCGATAAGCCGGGAACCGATATTACACCTTTTGGACATGGTTGATAGTGGTTTTCTCCTATTTTTGGAGAAAAGTCCGTGTTCCGCTCTTTATATTTTCGGGACTACCTTCTGTCCGCGGAGTCTTTTTCCCGCGACCGCATCACCGCCGACCGCATCACCGATGTCGGGACTACTTTCTGATCGCGGAGGCTTTTTCTCCGCGACCGCATCACCGCCAGACCGCATCACCGCGGAGGAATACATGCCACATAGAGACCGGAAGTACCGAAACTATAGTAAACTTGACCTCTAGCGGCGTTTCTTACGCCAGGTCAATGTGACCCTATCGGGGTTTTATATACTAATAGCCTCGTTCTGGCGTAAACCAATGCAATGTCGTGTTACATCTGTAGGGCTGACGTATAAAATTACGCAGAATGCAAGTATTGAATACGCATATAATCTTGTCTTGAACACAAATGTTACAGGATAAAGAACATAAATATAAAAACTATTGAATAAAAAAAAGTTGAACAATATAAATATAAAACTATTCAATAAGAAACATATTTTAAACTCACTGCATTTAAATACAGATTAATAACATATAAATTTTAGTGTTGAATATATTTATATATATCAAATCATTGCCTACAAATGGCAGATGTTGGATATAAATATATTGTAGATGTAATGAATACATGAGCAGTGTGATAACGTCACAGGACCTACGAAGTAGAGTAGGCATTAGGACTCGAGCGCGAACTGAACTCTTGGAAATCCCCACCTCCAGTTGAAATCCTGCCTATATTAAGATGGGCACCGCCCAAGTCAGAATCGCCAGTGATTTTAATCAAAAATCACCAGAAATTTTCATCAAAAGTAGGTCAGCTCAGAACTTGTTAGTAACAGTCTCCTAATGCGCCTTCATTCCAAAAATAAATAACGATCGCCGATTTAATTTTACAATTTTTTAACAAAAGGAAACAGATTGAATAATAAAAAGTTCAGTAGATTTCAAGCTTTACGTGTGAAAAGACATTTACATCTCTTTAATGGTTTTCAGTGCCCTTGTCCAGGATCAAAACAACTTTTTGAATCGCATTATTTTCCCAACAATACAACAAATTTTTATATATAGTACTATAGTAGAAAGGTAGCATTTATGTAGTTTACGGTAATTCTACTCCAGACTGTACTCAACATGGAATAATTAAATTCACATTACCCATTTCTACAGTATCAGTACTATGTTACTATCTGTAGCAGTTGAAACCCAGTAAAACTTAAACAATTAAAACCAGTAAAGAAATTTGTCTGTTGAATAACAGAAAATATGGTATGGAGATTTGAATGAGTAAACTATTAAACAACTTACATGATACCAACAAAATGTCCCAACACAAGCTGATAAATTCCTTGGGTGGCTTGCAGGATGGCTTTGTTTCACCCTGAGTAAACTTTATCATTGGTGCTCACAGGCTAATCTGAAGGATGATACCACATCTTTCTTCGTTCTGCTGGGTTATTGCACCAGGCTGACTTAATTGGTTGATGTAGGATATTTCACCATCAGTGGCAATTTGACCTAAATTTGAACCCTGCATGATTTGGTCTGTGATGAAATGTTTGGATGTGAAATACGATACACGTTTAAGGCCACAGTTTACATATATCTATAACAATATACTTACTTGTGTGTATTAAGAATGGCAAGTTGGTAATAGCAGTGTAGATAAATGCACTAACAAATGATGGAAAATTAGCATTCCCTATTTCATTATCCCATCACGTTTTGTACTGTGTTATATACAATGTTTACAGTGAAACATACAGCCAAGGGTTCCCAATGGGCATGACAGTGCACTCGCTGAGCTATCAATAAATAATAATAAAAATAATTATAAATCAAATTTTCATCAGAATTCGGTCAGCTCAGAACTTGCTGGTAACAATGCCCTAATGCACGTTCATGCCAAAAATAAAGGTTATAATGTCAATGGTTCTCCTTATTTTGCCGACGAAAGGATTCGGATGGACTGACTGACTCATTACCGGACAATTTGCGATCTGTAGCCTACTTCGTAGGAATATTCTTTTACTGAATATTGCAACACTTGGCTTGCCATAGCCTTGTGTGATTTTCTTTTGACTCACTTTGTATGTTGGTTTCGTATGTGTCAGCACGCTCTTCATTGAAACTCCGCCCTTAGCTGTCAGTCAGTTACATCACTATCCAATCAGACAACTTTATCAGTGTATCAGAAATTTAACTCTTCACCTCATAAAACTTCTCTTCATGGAAGGAATAAAGCCATCTGATTGGATTGATATTTAGGGCATATTCTAATTACACACATGGCATGTTTTAATTATATAAACCTGTATGACCAACCCGAGAAATTCTAAATTAAGCAAGAATTGCATTTTACTGACATCCATAACGATACCATTAAAACATCTGTAGCGAACATATGCATTTGGCAGCAGAAGCTGTATACATTGGACATGTAACAGTCTTAATTATATTAATAAAAGTTATAGTCAATTCTATGAAAAATTGTTTTGAGAAAATGTGAACCTGATGATACGGGATACATGTATGTTTAACCCGTATGATGATCCTTTCAACCCATGTCTCAGGTAAGGCACATTTTATCAGCCTTGGGTGTACTGTGTGTTAGTATGAGATTACCATATTGCATATTAAAATAATCAAACAGAAACAGAGCCGTGAAAAAGGGAATAGAAAAACAATTCTAGTCAAAATCGTGTCCGTTTTCCTGAGATTCAGACACGGTCATATCGATGGTTATTCCTACGAAGTAGGCTACAGATCGCAAATTGTCCGGTAATGAGTGAGTGAGTCAGTCAGTCAGTCCATCCGAGTCCTTTCGTCGGCAAAATAAGGAGAACCATTGACATTAGAACCTTGATTTTTGGCACGAACGTGCATTAGGGCATTGTTACCAACAAGTTCTGAGCTGATCGAATTCTGCTGAAAATTTGATTTATAATTTTTTTTTTTTTTATTTATTGATAGCTCAGCGAGTGCACTGTCATGCCCATCGGGAACCCTTGGCTGTATGTTTCACTGTATATATAACACAGTACAAAACGTGATGGGATAATGAAATAGGAAATGCTAATTTTCCATCATTTGTTAGTGCCTTTTTCTACACTGCTATTACCAACTTGCCAGCCTACACACAATTCAGTATATTGTTATCTAGATATATGAAAACTGTGGCCGTTAACGTGTATCCTATTTCACATCCTTGAAACATTTCCTCACAGACAACATCAGGCGTCAAATTCAGGTCAAGTTACAGTTACGCACTGGTGGTGAAATTTACTACATCAACCAATTAAATGACCCAGCAGAAGAAAGATATGGCATCATCCTTCAGATTAGTCTGCGTGAGTAACAACGATAAAAGTTTACTGAGGGTGAAACAAAGCCATGATGGCATGTTTAAAAGGTCTTAATTTATTTTCTTCGGGTAGAATTTAACTAGATAAAGTAAGTAGACGCTATTTATTCGTCTTTGTACCGGTTATGCTCAGGAGAATGGCATGAAATCATTATCTTGTGCAGAGACGATGTTGGTCTTGAGTTGAATTACCGTAAACTACATAAATGCTCCATTTCTACTATAGTACTATATATAAAAAATTGTTGTATTGTTGGGAAAATAATGCGATTCAAAAAGTTGTTTTGATCCTGGACAAGGGCACTGAAAACCATTAAAGAGATCGATATATTTTCACACGTAAAGTTTGAAATCTACTGAACTTTTTTATTATTCAATCTGTTTCCTTTAGTTAACAAATTGTGAAATTAAATCGGCGATCGTTATTTATTTTTGGAATGAAGGCGCATTAGGAGATTGTTACCAACAAGTCTTGAGCTGACCTACTTTTGATGAAAATTTCTGATGATTTTTGATGAAAATCACTGGCGATTCTAACTTGGGCGGTGCCCATCTTAATATAGGCAGGATTCTAACTGGGGGCGGGGATTTCCAAGAGTTCAGTTCGCGTTCCAAGTCCTAATGCCTACTCTACTCCGTAGGTCCTGTGACGTTAGTCACACTGCTCATGTATAACAATAAATCAGCAATATTCTAGGGAAATTTGTACATTATTTCAAATTATCATCTTTAAGGGAGTAGAGGACGTTCATTTCCCTGCTCTTATGGGGCTACAACATGGTCATTTGTCAAATTTTTGAAAACAAGCTGAATTTCCTAACAAAAGTACCCAGACATATCAAAATGGAATAAAAATCAACAAAAGACACAACACAACCATTTATGCGTTTTACTGGTGGTTCGATAGTGTGATGGGATGGACCAAACAATTGGCATTTTAAATTCAACGGTTGAAGGGTGCAAAGTGCTCCATAGATTAAAAATTATTCCTCCGGAATACCCCCCAAATTCACTCTTATTCAGTTTCAACTGAAACAAAACTTCTGAATGGCTAATAAATTGATCTTCAATAATATTCTCCACACCCACCCCGATTCCCCACCCCCACCCCCTCCTGGAAATAGGACTGAAAAGGCTCCGTTTATCTGTTATACCGCTAATATTTTCTAAGAAAGTATGGTGTCCCCCTGTTTTTATTACATATTTAACAAGCACTATATGTGTTTAGTATTATATAGCAAAATGGGAAAAATTTGACCTTGGGAAGTATGATTTATTGAACATCTAAGAAGAAAAAATCAAATTTCCCTATGTATTCAGTGTTATGGCTTTTAAGTGGTATACATGCATTTGGCTGCCATATTTTTTTAACGAGTATGGTGACCCCATATTTTTTTTTCATGGATCATCTTCTCCTAACCGGATGAAAAAATCCTGAAATTAAAAAAAAAATTCAACCTCTAGAAATGAACGTCCTCTACTCCCTTAACTTAATGATAAGCAGCGTAAGCTCTACTTGACAACACATTTTCTCAAAAAGACTCCTTAAAGTTTAATAAACCTTCCAAGCGTGATTTCATAACCGTGGAATTCATGTTAAGGGCTTTATGATGGCATCCATTTTCTCCAGTATTTTCTTCGATCTCAATGGGACGTCATTGGATATCCTGTCTTGGATATTTTGCATATTTGTCAGAACTTGACTCAAAGATATAGTGCGGTGCTGTAAGTTGTGCTGTCGAAAGAGGTCAGGTCATAAACTAAATTATTTACAATACTGGGATCGACCTGCCACTGCCTCTGGCTATCACTGAGGGACCCCGTCACTAGTGAAAATTAGCCGACAAGAGATGACAACCTGCAAAAATGACCTGTACACATGCATTATGGATTAACAGTAGCTGGGCCAGATTTCACACGCCTGTTCGGTAAAATGGCATTTGGACCAAGAGCTGAAAGAATGTTCATATCCTTCAAGGTAACTCGTCAATCGTTAAGGCTATGTCAAACCATTCATTTGTCTCGAGATGCAGTCTTTCCTGTATACAGATGTCCAAAGACATAGTAGTTCACTCCCCACTAAAGGAGCACTCCTTTAGTGGGGAGAGAACTACTAGGTCTGAGATATCTAGCACTTGTCCATCCACAACCTCTGGTCAATCACCACCAAAGTGATCAGATCCCACACAGCGTACAGTATGTACAGCCTGAAGTCTTCTGAAATCTGAACTTTATCAAAGACATAGGAACCATCCTGAGTTCTGATGGGCTGAATAACATTTGCTCCTATCCCTATCCCTACCAGGTTGTGGGAATGTGGGGGGGGGGGGATTTGCTCCCCCTCTCCCCTACCAAACTTTCTGTGCTACAGTACAGATCTCGTGAGAACACAACTATACCGCGGCAATTGCCGCACTCTTATCGCGGTACAGTTTAAGCCTAATCACTAGGCTAATTACCACCCCCCCCGTTATGTCTGCATGCGCCGTAAGTACAGACGAAATGTAGCTCCATAATATCCATTCAAGCCTCGATAGTCGGCCGAGACAACAAAAGGCGCCCCGTCGACGGCACGTGTTGACGAGCCGCTATTCAGCCAGCATGTCTTTATGCATGCACTCAGAAGAACCGCGATAACGGGAACAGAACACGGAAACGCCTCTATGTTACCGCGGGAATGCATATGTATATTATCGGCTGTGAATACCGCGAGCCTTCTGAATAATACAACAGCTAGCCGGATTTATTTACTTTATTTATTGAACAAACTATCACATCAGAATTTTGCTAGCTGCAAAACATGATATGACGTGTTAAAGAACGGAATTTATAAAATGTCCGTCTGTGCAAGTTTTTAGTCACG
>JAVTVY010005204.1:0-38462 GCA_036873755.1 Hanleya hanleyi | reverse complement strand
AGGAATATACTCTGAATGTAGCGCCCGTCACAATGGAATTGACCATATACTTATTCTTCTGTAGTAGATATCCTTCCGTCATAATGTCTTCATATATATTTATTCTTCTGTAGTAGATATCCTTCCGTCATAATGTCTTCGTCATAATGTCTTCATATATATTTATTCTTCTGTAGTAGATATCCTTCCGTCATAATGTCTTCATATATATTTATTCTTCTGTAGTAGATATCCTTCCGTCATAATGTCTTCATATATATTTATTCTTCTGTAGTAGATATCCTTCCGTCATAATGTCTTCATATATATTTATTCTTCTGTAGTAGATATCCTTCCGTCATGTCTTCATATATATTTATTCTTCTGTAGTAGATATCCTTCAGTCATAATGTCTTCATATATATTTATTCTTCTGTAGTAGATATCCTTCCGTCATAATGTCTTCATATATATTTATTCTTCTGTAGAAGATATCCTTCGGTCATAATGTCTTCATATACACTTATTCTTCTGTAGTAGATATCCTTCCGTCATAATGTCTCCGTCATAATGTCTTCATATATATTTATTCTTCTGTAGTAGATATCCTTCCGTCATAATGTCTCCGTCATAATGTCTTCATATATATTTATTCTTCTGTAGTAGATATCCTTCCGTCATAATGTCTCCGTCATAATGTCTTCATATATATTTATTCTTCTGTAGTAGATATCCTTCCGTCATAATGTCTCCGTCATAATGTCTTTATATATATTTATTCTTCTGTAGTAGATATCCTTCAGTCATAATGCCTCAAACAGCACATTTCAAAATTCAAATGGGTTCAAAGTCAAGGGCGTTTCATGTCTATTCATAAATCCTTTTGAACAGCGCTTGTGGGCTGATCTGTCGAGGTTAATTCGAAGTCGACACAGTCTGTTGTGAATGTCATCCATGCAGTCATTGAAATAATTATGAACCATAGAGCTTTAACAGTAATCATTGAATTGCAAATGAATGGACGAACAGTTTTATTCTTTCGCAAGATACTGATATTTATTTGCGAATTATAGAAAAATATAAAACATAGAACATATTTCATGATGAATTCATTAAGAATAAATATTAACCCGTCTTATACAAAAGGTATTTGAGAATGTGAATTATTGTAAACATTTAGACAGTCATAAAGAGCAATTGAAATAACACACACGATAACACTGAAATGCATCACAGAAAATTGTGGAAAAAAGTATTGTATGTATACATATGTATATTCATGCCATTGTAATGCACTGTTTCACATCTGAGAAAGACCCCATTGAATTCACAATTTTGCAAACTTGAGGTGATGACCAGTTCTGATCAGCTCTGTTGTAATCCGGTTTGGCCAAACTTTCGCATTTTGTCCTAATGTGACAAAACAGGCTAACACTGCATGCAGTTATCAAGCTATTTTATCCAAATTAAGACACAAAATGGTTGACACAGCATGCAGAGTTGATCTGTTTCATCCAAAATTGAATTGCGACAAAACAGGTTAAGACGAGAGATTAACCTTGAGCAGTGTTGAGCAAGTTGTCCTCCACAGAAGAAAGAATGATTTCAAAATAATTTGAAGTGCTTCGATTTGTGGGAGGAAATACATAAGATTAATTTGTAACCTGAAAGACCTCTAGATCTGCAAAATTATCTTGGATATCCAAAATCGTCCACACATGTACATTTAAACATCTACATGAAGGTGAGAATAATATTGCATCTTGATTGGAACACTGTAGCATGCATACATGTATATGGATGGATTTGTGCTCCATTCCAAGGCCATTCCGATAATTGTGGATAAAAGAAGTACGCTAAATGAAATTCTATGCTCTCGTTGCATTCGCACATGCAGTGTAAACTTATTTTGATGCAATTTGAACGGAATGGGTTGCAACACAGCTTTGAATTATGGATTATGTCATGGACATAATACTTCTACATGTACATGTAAAAAATATATGACAGGACAATTAGGTTGTGAAGAAACTTAATTTACAAACATGAATCCCAGCACCACTGATTATATTTGTAAATACTTGTACAGTGCTCTTCCAGAGCCAAGCACCTACGGTGCCTCTGGCTGAATTACCACACCGGTGTTCATGCATTATTCATGAGTATATATCAAGCACAGGCAGCAGTCCTTGGTGGGTTAGGGAAAGAGGGGAAGGTTGTGGGGGGGGGGAGAGGAAAAGGTTTGGGAGTGGGGGAGGTCTCTATAGGTAAGACCAGGTCGGAAACCAAATTTTTCCGCAGAAACCTTTTAGGCCCAATCGTTGATTTGCGCTGAAATTTTTGGCACAATCATGCTTTACTTGCCTGTAAATGAATTGATGTGTACATTCATGTCTGAGTTCTCATAGTTTTTTAATAAATTCACATAGAACGCCAAATAGAACGTTGGCGTTTTCATCGACTACAAATATGGCCGCCGTCAGCTTATCTGATACTCTCAAAGCGAGTGATATGGTGCGCTGTTCTTCGAAATGCAATGAAATTATACACATTGCTTAAAGTTGAACACTTGGTTCGAGACTATTTCTCTTGCGCGCGTACTTGCAGTCTCGGTGTAGTCGATGAAAACGACTCGGTGGAAGAGTGGACAAATTCGTGTTTTAAATGGAATTAGGGAAAAAAGGATTGGATTATCACTACTGAAGTAGGTTTCAATAGCTTAAGTAACTGTTAATAAAGTTAACTGAAAACAGTTTTGCCAATTTGGTACGAATTTTTTCCCCAAAATGAAGTTTTAGTTTTCGACAGCATCAAAATTGGTTTCCGGCCTGTCATACTTAGACCCGATATGGCCTCCAGTGCCATCCCATATATACATCTCGCAATATTTGTCCTCCGATATACAAGGACTGCTACCTGTGATATCAAGCCTCTCGAAACTCGTAACCTACGGATACTACCCAGGCCTTGCTTTCATCAAAATTTATGGGAATTCAAATAGATTCTCACAATCAAACTTTGCGGGAATCCATTGCTAAAAGGGATATACATGTATTGCTAATGGTTAGATTCCTAGAATTTTACCAGAATCTGTTGGATAATCCCGCAAATTATTTTGCAAGAGTGCTAACAGGAATCGAAAGCAAGCCGTGGGATCAATCAAAACTAGGTCATTTATTTACTACCAACTCAAATACTATACAATTATGTGACAACATGCAGGTACACGGCGAGCTTGCATGTTCATGCTGAATAAAGAATTCAAATTTCAACCACAACATGCCACACCTCGGCAAATGTGATTGAGGAAGGGACGTGAATACTCATTCGGAGGTTCTTTTCGATAACTGCATCTACCAGAGAGTTAGCATAGGGCATCACTGTTACTTCGCTGACGATGTATCAGCCGTAAAATCAGCATGGTCAGTCTGGACTAGGTTTATTGAAGGGCTTCTTCTTGTTCTTTGCTGGGCCATGCCGTGAAAGCCAAAATCTCATAGGGTATAAGAGTACAGTCACATAACCTGGGCTGATCACTCATACATATAAATGTATAATGATGCCCAGTCCCATTCAGCATGATCAACCATGAAGGTCTTGCTTTTTGGGGGTCAGAGAAAATAACCTTTTATTAAAAATATAAATGCAAATGGTAGAATTATTCTTATGGCAAGATCTACATGTATCAATTAAAATAGAACAATAGTCCATTGGGCTTCAATATACGCCCATCCCCCTGGACCAGTTTAATATTTGTGATCCCACATTTAAATTCTGGTAAGGATTTGCAAATATATACATAATTTTGATGCACAAATATGATAGCTTGTTAGAAACTTTCATTCTTGACATTTGTCCTCAAAATCCAGCTGATTTTTCTTCCAAGTTTGGTGTATCAGCATACCCAAAGTTTGATCACAATCTATATCCTAGAAGTAGAGATATCACATGGCGAACTGATGTTAATAGACAGCCAGACAAATGGACAGACACCTCCAAATCAATAGGTTTCTTCATCGCCATGAGCTTAAGTTACACCTCAACTAATTCCCGATATTCAGGCTACAGTGACCTTTGACCTGTTGACCTCAAGATGAATAGGGTTCTTGTTTTTCCCTGACTGAATGTGTGACATTAAATCTAATTCTCTCTTTCTCTGTGTCCCTTGGCTCATGGATAAGGTATACCCCAAGTTTGGTACCAATCTATCAAAGGTTGATGGACGAACGGACGGACAGAACTCGCTATCGCATAATGACTGGTTTATAAACACACGAAAACAAACTAAAATGCAGTAAATGTCTTTGAATGGTAGGCAGGTAAATGCACAGTAAAAATGATAGCCTGTCTCCCTGAGCTGAGTGAAAGGCCATTATATTACCAGTAAGTTTTCACCTCCCGAGTCTTGAAAACCATGTTGCATAACGTCAGGTTAGATATCTACTTCTCGATAACATTTCACAATGCCATCTCATTTCGCAGAGAAAACTCGTTATTCTGTTTGGCTACCTGACATGAGTGATGAAGTTGGATCATAGTTTCATTCCTGTAATAATGCCCCAAGTTCTACCTCTCCACCATCTTCATTTTATCAAGTAAATTTCTATGTTCCCACTTCGAACTTCCCTTGATATATCTGGCTCCCTTCAATGTTCAGATAACTTTAATTTTAATAGACACGAGACGTCCCTGACATCGAAAACATTTGAAATTTGAAATGGGTCGTAGAAGAGCGTTATTGATTGGCTGACCTATATAGTGGGCTAATACAAACATCATATTGGGAGGAAGGACGCCATTAATTGGGGATGATGTCACTCTACGTGACTCTACTCACAATCAGCGTGTACTTTTTGATTGGTTCGTCTCTTGTTCGTAGGTGAAATTTACACCTTGGATTTTGAACACTGAAGGGGTCAGATAAATCAAGGCAGGTTCGAAGTGGGAACATAGAAATTGGCTGGATAAAATGAAGATGCCTCCCCAGGGACACACGCAAAACTCCACTCCCACAGTTCCTCTTTCTCATCTAATGAACAACTACAAAACTCATTTCACTGCCTGATTAACCTTACATATTGAAGTTTCCTTCTCAACACTGAGTGATTTCTTCGATCATATGATGGAGAAATGCATGACACATTTCGGGCTGAAATGTCCTACCCCCCACTTACTGCTGGAATGTCGCGGGCCAAAATGTCATCTGCCGAAGTGTTCAGACTCCGTGATAGGGTATCACACTGTGTACTTGACTGTGTCTGACGGTTCAGGGGTCAGAGACGTGCCTTCATCTACTGGGCTATGTACACCTACATATTATAGAAACAGAAAATATCTAGCAATTCTGTATGCAATTAACATTTCAATAAATGAGGAACATGGAAATTGAAATACACACGGGGCTCCCAGGCATTGACCTGGGGTGTCATTGGGCACACTCCAGGTCATGGTAAGAAGAGGCCTCAGCTCCTCAAAGAGCTTGTCATAAGAGGAGACAAACTGGGGCACTCGTGGGAATCCCAGGTGCGAAAAGGATTAGAACCATACACGTGTGGTTTCCAGGTGTGAAAAGGAATAGGAACCAAAAGTTGTGATATTACTAAAGTAGGGTTGAAAGTGATGTTAAATCGTATTCACTCACTCTCCCCTGACGTACACATATGTGCAGTGATCATGCAGCCTTTGGATTATGATTTCATAATTCTTAGTTATTGCATTAAGTTAAATGCACACACCACACCATTTCATCATAAATGTTCTGCAATAACACAACAACAAAAATTTAATATTAGCTCGAAATAGCATTGATTGTATTTATTTGAACACCACACACATGGGTGAAGAGTATCCTCACAAGACTATAGTTACATTGGCTTTCAAAACTGTTTGACACTAATATATATAGAGTTCCTTGACTCAAGCTGTACGTTAGCCAGAAATTTTAATCTGGGGGTCAATGTTTCTCTTTTCCCATCTCTTCTTTGTCAAATCTGCCACATTTAGGGAGTGCAAATCATGTCCAAATTTACTGGGATGTCCAAAAGACTTCTGGGGCGCCCCCTCTGGCTACGTAACAGTAGGCCTCCATATATATGGATGATCATTGTACCAATGATTATATTAGCTGATATGGCCCATATCAGCACCTGGCATGCAAGTACTTGAGGCCTATTGCAATATATTATAGACACCAACTGTGTTATCATGTTAAGATGTTGTTGTGGAATGAAGGAATTATATGCAAATGAAAATTGTCAGGAATTGAGCTCAAGCTCTCGTCATTTGTGATGTTTCTCACCATTTTTAGTCGACCTGGCTTCGTCGCTTCCTTCTCTCTCATTACCTAGCTCTGGCTCTGCATGAAGGTGACTGTAAAGGGGGAATTCACAGCAGACTAAACACTTCAGCCATCCCGGCAGTTTGGCATAAACTCGGGGCGGGAAAGGAATTAAGGCAGCCGTCCTTCTTTTGTACTCTATATAATCAGGTTTTCTGAAAAGACATACATGTACATGTATAGGGTTCATTTTCGTGAACAGACAGGAATAACAAATAAGCAGGATGAGGATTTGTAAAATGAAAATGGTTCATTTCTGTGATTTCATCTATTTACAGGCATTTTGTGTACCCGATGGAGACGTGAACACTTTTACAAAGATGCCAAGCTGATGAATACTAGGGGAGGCAACTGTCCAGCTGATGAATACTAGGGGAGGCAACCCTGGAGGCCAGACAACTGGTAATCCACACTATTGTTATACAATCAGCTTTTATTATGAGTACAGATCCGATAATATGCATGTTGAATTGAACTTGTGTGGTTATAACTGACCTCTAGATAGTCATTCAAAGATACTTATATAAAACAGAAAAAATGATAGTTAATAAGTCCAAATCATGTGCTGAACTTTTGTGAGTGAATACCCTAGGAGAGACAATGTGTCGTATACCAAATTGAGGTCAAATGTCACTGTGACCTAAAAATCAGGAAATCAATGAAAACGTTGCTAATTTCAGGAATACACTAGGTGGAAACATGACGCAGACCAAAATTTGGTCCCACTTTTTGGGACCGCAATGTTATACGTCCCGTCTTAGATATCACCAGTCCAATATTTAGCATGGCCGGTATAGAGTTCAGCCCCCCCCCCCCCCTACTTTCAAATGTGCTCCCCGGCTCGTGGTGAATTAGTCTGTTGAAGTGTTTCTGTGATTGTCCAATCACCCAGGATCACCAGATGTGACCGTAAATCCAGGAAGATAGACCTGGTAGAGGAATGTCAGACCTTCAAGTGACTACATTCCCTATAATTCCTATATTTTTTAGACTTTCCTATATATAGATCAAACTTCGATATTTCCGATATTTGGACTTTTTCTCATGAAAGCTGTCGCCAATCCTCTGAAATGAATCAAATTGGCATTAAATAATACATTAATTTCAGAATTTCGTCAAATATAACAACATTTAAATCTCTTTGTTCAACCAAGCAGTGGGAATAATTTGATTGGTAAACTACCAAGTTTGGAACCTACAATGTAGTAGTGACCCATCTTAGACTCCTTTAATCCTACAAAATTCCTATATTTCTACTATAGTTTGGCAAATTTCCTCCTATATTTTCACTGTGTCGCCACTTGAAGGCCTGGAATGTAAAAGGGGGGAGATTTTATAGGATTTAAATCCTAAATTAAAGATTTAATATTCTTCATGTCAGATCAAATATGGATTGTTCACATATAGGTATGACTGGAATGTAATTGTCTCACTCTCCATGTCGTAGATCAGCTGATTTCTCCAGGGGAGGGATACCACTGAGGAAGAGTAAGATGGAGAGAATGAAGATGGGACTGAGCACTGCCACCCACTGTCCATACCACAGAACGTTCACACTCATTATGAACATACCCAACCATAAGATGATTTCGCCGAAGTAATTCGGGTGGCGGGAAATCTTCCACAACCCTGCAAGAGAACATGTACTATATTTGTATCCTGTATTTTCAGACGAGTCATCTGCTGTGGTCGTTTACAGTTATTAACAGTGTGCAACTGTGTGCAGTAAATTGCATAATATTTGAGTCAAGTAAGTGAGCTCTTTTACTATACGATCCTGCCCATAAATGGTAATCATTTTTTTGAAAATCAAGTAAATGAGCTCTCAGTAGAAGTATTCTATCAAAAATCATTAAGTCGACTACAAGATATATTTGGGGATATTTCTGCCATGTCTTCCTTGTTTTTTCCTTTCAAAGAATAAACTGGTAATACACAGATAACTCTCTAACCTGAATCACACCATCTGCCTTTGTTCACTTTATTATTCCGAAAGAAAAATTTCTGGAAATCAGCACATGTTTCACATAACAGTCCCGTGGCAAAGAGGACAATTCCAACTATATCTGCAGCATTCAGGGTCGTATTCTTCAGGGCAGATGTTGGAGAATTGATGAAGATGACTGGCAAGCTCACAGTAAAAACCCAAACTGCCTGTTAAACATAAAACATTTTCAGATGTCAAGTTAGGAACAACATTCAATGTGGGTGACTCTGGGATGTACGATATTCTATGTGAAAATGCAGCGTGGTGAACTTTGATGTATCAGATCTTTGAGAGAGTGCAGTGTTGGGAAGTTTGGTGTGTGAGATCTACTGTGTGACAATGCAGTTTGTTGAACTTTGTTGGGGGACATCTTCTTTGTGAGAATGCAGTGTGAAGAACATTGGTTTGTACGAGAGATAATACTGTACATTGAAAATTGGTGTGTATTTAATAGGTATGAGTCAAATGTGAAAGATGTGAAAGAGATGTGAGGGATGTTTTGTGTGAGAATGCTGTGTGGGGAACTTTGGTGTACAACATAGTCTATGTGTGAATATAGTAAGGGGGCGATTACTTTGGATATCATTGGCATCAACAGGTTTGGTAGTGTGCTGTCCAACCAAGGTAAAGAAATATTTTTGGGGATCATCGGAGGTCTTTCTACTCACAGACCCTCAAAACAAGAGTTTTTTGTTTTTTGGGGGGGGGGGGGAGTCATATTACGGTGTCGAAATATGGGGTCTCTACATATAACTCCATGCTTAAAATAAATAAAAATACACCAACTTGGTGTGACTCCAAACAAAATACATCAACATATTCTATAAGTGTCACTCTATATATTCCCGTCTTCAAATTAGTAAATTTGTGAATTTTTACTCCTCGGCCAAAATTTGGCCGAAGGGTATTGTCGTCATGTACGTCTGTCCATCTGTCCGTCTGTCCGTCACACCTTTCTCGTTACCAAGATATCTTCAGAACGACTTACCCTAGGCACACCAAACTTGCAGTGCACATCCGTATGCTTGTGACCCAGAACCCTGTTGAATCTGGACCTGATTGGTTAGAAACTTTGGCGGCCATCTTTAATTAATGCGAAACCATCACAGCTTTCTTGTTACCAAGATATCTTAACGACTTACCCTAGGCACCCCAAACTTGCACTGCACATCCATATGCTCATGACCCAGAACCCTATTGAATCTGGACCTGATTGGTTGGAAACTTTGGCGGCCATATTTAATTTATGCGAAATCATTAATCTTGTGTATCTTAGGTACCATTTCTCTGTTCAGTGTGAAACTTGGTATAGATCATCGATGCATCAAGAAACTTCAAAGGAATGACCAAACCAGTTTCCCTGATTCGGTGAAAACCTTGGCGGCCATCTTTAATTTATGCAAAATCTTCAATGATATATATCTCTGATACCATTGAAGTGCTCTATACGAAACTTGGTATACAGCATCGATGTATCAAGAGATCTGCAATGTATAGCCACGTCAGTTCCTCTGAGTGGCGGGAAGGATGGGCGGCCATCTTTAATTTATGCAAAATCATTAATGATCTCTATCTCTGACACTGTTCGAGTGCTCGATGTAAAATTTGGTATATATCATCGAAGCATCAATAGACTTGCGATAAATGACAGTTCTGGCGTTTCTGATTGGGCGGAACCTTGGCGGCCATCTTTAATTTATGCAAAATCTTCAATGATATATATCTTTAATACCATTTCAGTGTTCTATATGAAACTTGGTATCCAGCATCGATGTATCAAGAGACTTGCAATGAATAACCACATCGGTTCCTCCGAGTGGCGGGAAGGATGGGCGGCCATCTTTAATTTATGCGAAATCATTAATGATCTATATCTCTGATACGGTTCAAGTGCTCAATGTAAAATTTGATATACATCAGACAGTTCTGCTTTTTCTGCTTGGGCGGAAACCTTGGTGGCCATCTTTAATTTATGCAAAATCTTTAATGATGTTTATCTTTGATACCATTTCAGTGTTCTATATGAAACTTGGTATACAGAATCTATGTATCAAGAGACTTGCAATGAATAACCACATTAGTTTCTCTGAGTGGTGGGAAGGATGGGCAGCCATCTTTAATTTATGCGAAATCATTAGGGATCTCTATCTCAGATAATTTTCAAATGTTCGATGTAAAATTTGGTATACATCGTCGATGCATCAACAGACTTTTTGAGGCCATTTCTAATGGCAAAATTTTTCATAATCTGTATATTTGTTACTTGACTGCTTGGTGTTCCTGAAGTCTTGTTTTAAATTGAATACATTATGAATGGCTGGCGCCCAGAGCCGAGGGGTTTTCAGATGCGCAGCTTCGTATTTACCTTTGCCGGGCAATTCAAAATCCAACGTAACTGTCCATCCATCCTGGCACACCAAGATTATGGCGGGCTTCGTTCTCATTTCTGATTGGCCAGTCGCGACACGCCTCCGGCAAAGAGGTCATACACTGATCAGCTGACCAATCAGAATTGAGAACGAAGCCCGCCATAATCTTGGTGTGCCAGGATGGATGGACAGTTACATTGGATTTTGAATCGGGTTTTATACCTTGATGTATTTTTATATAAAGCAAGGGATTATATATAGAGACCCAATATTCCCCCCCCCCCAAAAAAAAACTCTTTGTTTTGAGGGTCTGTGGTTCTACCCAATGACCTTCACCTGCATACAGATAGCATTATGGGATACCTCACAAATTTGCTAGACTCACCTGGAAAACCCAAAAGCCGAGAAATCTACAGCAGTTCTCCCTCGTTTCATCAAATCTACTGTCTTTCCCGATCTTGAGAATTCTGAACAGAAGGTAACCAGACAAGCGGAATCCCCACACAATGACAAATAGTGTCACGATAATCTGACGTACTGCATATGTCTGTTCAGAAATTTGAAAAATTGCATGTCTAATAATACAAAAACAAAGTTTGGCATGTGAAATATCACCTTAGAATATATTTCAGTATTGCTCAATATCTTAAAGTGGCTGTACATTGAATTCAGAATACCTTTGTACATGTAAAATTTGATATTTTATTACGCCTCAGATTGGTTTGTATGATAGCCGATTGGTCCATTGCCACCTCATAAATAATTTGGTCTGGCATACTGTATACGAATAAATCATGTGATCCCAATGTTTATGCTACCATATTGGCATGTGGAATTGCTCGTCATCGTAAAAATGCCAACAAAATGGGAAACTACAATGCGGAAATTAAAGAATATCGTCGCCTTCACACTGTCTTTATGATTTCGACACTTTAAACTACCTGTAAATATCAGACACCTGGTCCACTGGTTTAATCACCAAGCTTGGCATGGCTAGTGACATGCTGAACTTGCAATAAAGTGTGCCAATTTCGTATCAGGTCAGGAAATGTCAAATAGTCTGACGAGAACAAAACCACATCAAATTGTTGTCGCGTTTTTGGCTTGAACAAAGGTCTTCCGCATAATGAAATCATTATGTTTGCTTGAGGGGGCATACAAGCTCTTTACATGAGAATTATTACAACAGTCATCACAACTGCATGATAGTACATAGCACCACAAACATCAACAGATAAACTCACAAATTGTATAGTCTACAAAATCAAACCGTTATTCCTCCTCTGATTTCACCCTTTTTGTCATCATTATTTTTCAGTAACTACTTCTTGGATCTTTCTCAAATTTGGTACACCGGTTCCCCTTTGGGTCTAGTTGTACAACATGTGAACTTTAGTCCAATTTGAATATCCAATATGGCCACCAGCATGGGCGTCGCTAGGATTTTTCAAGGGAGGGTCGATTATCATAGTACTTTAGGCGAGGGTCCAGGGGCCGCCTAGGCCCCGGAAGCTCCGGGGGTCCTAGATCGCCGGAGATGCGTTCTAAGCGTTTTCCCGGATTTAAATCTGAACATATGGCCTGACATTCTGAGCGATTTCCAACAATTAAACTAACACATCATTTGTCAAATATTGATATTTTATTCTCTTGTCATCTTGAAAACACAATAATAATGCTTTGGGCTGATATACCTCGTAACCATGTTAAAATGATTCAAACTAAACGTCATCATATCACTTTCCGTTCCATATGTCATTTCATGACTGGGAACATTAAACTTTTGCTGAAAATATCACAATAATACTGTGTAGAATATCAAACTATGTATCATGGACTATATCTCGTGGCCATCGTGAAATACTGACTAGAAAAATGAAACTGATATCACTCATCATTCTGGAAATTAAAACGTGGCCATGGTAAAATATTGACTAGAAAAAAATGAAACTGATATATATTCCGGAAATGAAATATCACGAATGTAGTATAGCCTTCAGCAAAGCTTACATATACAACTTTCAGTTTATTACCAGTTTTGCACTTCGCAAACGGTAGACCGAGGCTGCCGATGCTTCATTATCAAATCCACACGCATCGAGCAGAAGAAAAAAAAACACGAGTTAGTGTTAATGATTAATTGAATAGTAAATTCGCCTGCTGTATCCGTCGAGGGTGGAGTCTCATGAACAGAGCTACAGCTCTTTCAGAATCCACTTTATGACCATAGTGTATGTTCATGAGCGCCAATGCGGAGAGTCGTGGTGAACCCATGATTGTTGAGCGAACTGACGCGTCACTACTCAAACGGAGCATGCTTACGTTTCTGGAGACGGACTTATGACATTTTTTATTTCTTTCCTTTCCCTTTTGCTTTTTTTGTTTGTTTTGTTTTCGTTTTTTCTGTTTTTTTG
Source organism: Hanleya hanleyi (assembly GCA_036873755.1). Lineage (NCBI taxonomy): Eukaryota > Metazoa > Mollusca > Polyplacophora > Lepidopleurida > Hanleyidae > Hanleya > Hanleya hanleyi. The sequence continues at coordinate 25,376 of JAVTVY010005204.1, read as the reverse complement.
TTGTTTTTTTTTGCGTTTTCTTCTGGGGTTTTTTGGCGCGTCCAAGGGGGGGTCGTTCGCACCTGACGACCCCCCCCCTAGCGACGCCCCTGACCAGGCGGCCATCTAGGATTTCCCCATGAAATTTTGTTGTCGCGATTTCTCAGGAACTACTACATATATCTTTCTCAAATTTGGTACACAGTTTCCCTTGGGGTCTAGTTGTGCAAGATACCTTTTGTGGTCTGATTCAAGAATCCAATATGGGCACCAGGCGGTCATCTTGGATGTCCTGATGAAACATTGTTATCGCCATTTCTCAGGAACTACTGCATGGATCTTTCTCAAATTTGGTACACAGGTTTTCTTGGAGTTCAGTTATGCAAGATACCTTTTCTGGTCCGATTCGAAAATTCAATATGGCCATCAGGTGGCCATCTTGGATTTCCCCATCAAACTTTGATATCGCGATTTCACAGGAACTACTGCAGGGATCTTTCTCAAATTTGGTACACAGGTTCCCCTTGAGGTCTAGTTGTTCCAGATACCTTTCCTGCTTCGATTCGAAATCCAGTATGGCCACCAGGCGACCATCTTGGATTTCCCCTCGAAACATTGTTATCTTGATTTCTCAGGAAGTACTGGATGGATTTTTCTCAAATTTGGTACACAGATTCACCTTGGGATCTAGTTGTAAAAGATACCTTTTTCGGTCCGATGCGAAAATCCAATATGGCCACAAGGCAGCCATCTTGGATTTCTCTATAAAAATTAATCATTATTTCTCTGGAGTAATACATGGATCTTTCTCTAATTTGGTACACATGTTCCCCTTGGGGTCTAGTTGTGCAAGATACCTCTTGTGACCTGATTCGAAAATCCAATATGGCCACCAGGTGGCCATCTTGGATTTCCCCACGAAACTTTATCACGATTTCTCAGGAACTACTGCATTGATCTTTCTCAAATTTGATACACGGTTCTCCTTGGGGTCTAGTTGTGCAAAATACCTTTCCTGGTCCTATTCGAAAATCCAATATGGCCACCAGGTGGCCATCTTGAATTTCCCCATGAAATTTTGTTATCGTGAATTCTCAGGAAATTACTTCATGGATCCTTCTGAAATTTGGTACACCAGTTCCCCTTTGGGTCTAGTTGTACAACATGTGTACTTTAGTCCAATTTGTATATCCAATATGGCCATCAGGCTGCTATCTTTGACTTCCCCATGAAACATTATCTTGACTTCTCAGGAAGTACTGGATGCATCTCTCTCAAATTTGGTACACAGGTTCCCCTTGAGGTCTAGTTGTGCAAGATACCTTTTCTGCTTCGATTCGAAATCCAATATGGTCACCAGGTGGCCATCTTGGAATTCCCCATGAAACTTTATCGCGATTTCTCAGGAACTACTGCATGGATCTTTCTCAAATTTGGTACACAGGTTCCCCTTGGGGTCTAATTGTGCAAAATACCTTTTGTGGTCTGATTCGAAAATCCAATATGGCCACAAGGCAGCCATCTAAGTTCTTTAGTGAAAATTTCTTACAGCTACTTTCTCCAGTTACAGCCAGATGAGCTGCAGTGCCGTGGCACTATCTTTAACTCTGTGTAAACAGAGAAAGGTCACCATGGTTCCCAGTCAACAAATCATACTGCTTCCCTGGACAGCTAGCCCTTACAATTAGGAAAACTCTCCTCTGAAAAAAGCATGCAGCAGCAAAGTAACTTCCATTAAACACCATGTTAAAAATGGATGAATTGACCTGATTATGCCACAGCATTTTAATACCTCGGCAATTTCTTAATGCTGTGGCTAATTGCAAAGGTTTTAATATTTTTCTTTTTATATTCTACATGGGTTAGTTAATGATGGAGCTATCAATCTATTTACATTGTTTGGATTTATTTGAAGTATTTTGGCTCCGAGTAGCTTCAGAAAAGTGACTCACATTTGGTATCTCGAGCCCAGCTGATTTCAGAAATGAAATACGTATCGCTTATCTGCCCTTGTTTGATGCTGGTTTGTGACGTCTGGCTGGACGTTAATACTTGTAACGTTCAGTCTTGACATGACGTCATAATGAAGGAAATATTATAAGCGCAGACGGTTTGTGAATTAGAATTCAGCCGGTTTTGGGATATCAACTTTTTAAAAGCTTTTTTAAAACACAAAAAACTTCAAATTAAGGAAGCTTCTTGAAATTAGGGCATACTAGGAACTGGCATAACGTATTCCAAACGGTGTGGCATGGTGCGCCGAGTTGGAAGTCCTAGGAACTCCTTGGCATCCATTTTTGAACTTTTGAAAGAAAGTATGGCATATGGCTTGCCCAGAGAGGGAATGGCATGGTTGAAACTCATCCATGCTGATCAGAACACTACACTGAGCATGGTGTATCCGATTAGGATAACCGGCATATGCCATACCTTTCAAGGAACTCATGCCCTAATTTCAAGAAGCTCCCTAAACCAAGCGACGTATGCAGTGATATTTTTATCCTTATTAAACAAATATAAAATATATGAAAGAGAATGTAAAAACCTTTGCCTTTCACAATAAGGACATGCATAGCCAAGTTTACCAACAATATAGGCCTACCTGAGCCAAACAAAATGTCATGACTGCCAGTACCACAAAGTTGGTTCCACCAGCGAAGTCTGTCACTTTGTCAAATTTACAACCACATGCTATCAGGAAAAATGTGAACTGCATCCCAATGGTAACCAGGGCACATATCAATAGGTTGTTCTCATCCCATCTGAAGAGTAACATGATGAATGGACAATGATGAATGAGCTGGTATGATGACTATTGGTACTGGACAATCTTGGATGAATGGATCTGAAAATATATTTCAGGCGAGTTCTCTTAGATACATCCTGCAAACATGGAACCCATCGTTATTGCAGGCCTGCAACTGGCTCAGTGAAAATATTGGAGGAAATTTGGTCCTTTATAGGAAATAAAGGAGTGTAAGACCACATCGTATGTCCCAAAGATGTTAGTTTTCTGGTGGTATTTAATTAAATTATTTCCACTGAATGCGGTCATAGTGGTGATGATTGAGGAGACCCGTTCTGCTGGTTAGTTCAAGAAAGAGACATATTTTCATATTTACCGAGCGAAGCAAGGCAAAATTGTTTTCTGAAATGTGTTTCCTCATGCCAATTACTCATTTCAGAGCATTGCTCGAAGTTTTCATGAGAAAGTCAAAATATAGGAATGACTCAAAATATAGGAAATATAGAAGGCACTTGCGGGCCTGTTAATGCTATTCAAAAGACCCAACAAAGGATATAACTTTCCTACAAGTTGTTCATATATGCAGGCCATGGGTCATCTTAACTTTATCTGGCCTAGGTAATTTGGGGGGGACTGCAGCCTGAGGAGGGGCGGAAACTCAAATTCACGGAGTGTCCGCTCTTAAGTTTTTGTCATTTCTGAGATAGGAGCAAAAAACCAATAGGGTGTACGAAAACCAATCCATGAAACTATAAAATTACAAATTGAACTGATCAGTTTTAACATTAAGTTAGTCACAGTGACGTCTTGTCATTGGATTGTCAAAAGTCACATGACCTCAAAATAGTTCAATATGGAGTCTGTATGTGTGTCCTTCGAGCAGGAGATCCCCGAGAATTTGAGAAAGCTGATTTGAGTGTTTTTATCGGCCTTAACTCTGCAGCAGTGGGTGCAATATGAATACCACCTGTCACCGGTCCTACTATTTATATTTATCTAGTCCAGTAAGCAGACTTGCATGTAGCAATCTCAACAGTCATGCCTTCGAAAGAGCGAATTTCACTGGATGTGAATGCGATCTTTGGTGACAGTCGAAAATGACTGATCGGAGATTCACACACCTTCGCTATATAGCTATATAAAGCATGGGTTTAGCATGTAAACTATGGGGTAGAGATCCCATATTTCGACACTTCATACTAAAACCACCCCCACCCTCTCAAAAGTCATGTTTGAGGGCCTGTGGCTAAGGCGACACGCAGCCCCTACAAGATATTTTATACTGATTTCTATTGAATGTCGAGTCTGCCAGTTTAACCGGCAAAATCCTCAAGCTACCGGACCGTCCCCGAATGTGGAGAATGTAGCGGTAGTGATTTTTCATTGGCTGAAGAATTTAAAAATGGCAGAGAAATTTTATTCTCGGTTCTGGACTGCCAGACATTTTGGTCCAGCAGCTAGTCAATTTTGCTGGTTAATTTACTGGCAGACCCTACATTCAATAGAAATAAGTATTATAAAATATCTTGTAGGGACTGCGTGTCGGACTAGCCTGTGGCTGGACCTAGATCTAGACCGCTGCCGCTGTCTAAGGTTTTAAGCAAAAGAGAGCAACAACATTTGGATATTTAGTGTCAGTGCCATGTGATTTCTGCGCCAGAATAGAGTTGAATAGAATTTATTATATAATTACAAGCGCTCCTATAAGGCATAATAATCCCCATCCTCGCGAGTCAGTGTATTGGCTTAATTGGTTCGGTGTTCTGGATATAAATAGATCAAGGGGTTTCCTCTGAATCAAACCAGTCAGTGAACAAGCTAAGCCAGAGCATTACGCCAATCCACTGCAAGGTTTGAGATGTGACCGGTTTGAATTACATCGCTGACATAGGGCCTGTACTTTGATGTTCTGTTGAAATCGACATTGAGAGTCAAAGCAAAAAACGCAGGCTTGGAATATGCCCACATGCATGACATGATAATTCAAAACAACTGACAGGGAATGAAATATACAAGACTGTATAATAGATTGTAATATAAATAAATGACTCGAGAACAAATTCGAATCACCAAAAAGTCCAGGTAAACCTTCGGCAAGGATTTAGGATTCACCTGGACTTGTATCAGTATTTTTACAGATAAACAATTAAGGACACGTGAACAACGACCATTCAATCTGGCCCACCAACATTTCTGTTCTTCACTTCTTCGCAACTGTGTAGACCTACCTCTCTTTCTATTAGGGCAGCTTGATTCCTCACGGTGGGTTAAAACAAAATTATACACTCCAATCAGCTCACTGGACGAAGCAAGGATCAGAACATCATCATCATGCACTCGCATTACCGTGGTCTTCAGCGTTGCTTGATTTACCTTCACCGTGCTTTTTAACTGAAACATAAAACATCAGCTTACATAAATGAAATATCAACTTACATAAATCTCGAAAACGGGACACGCGTGTCCCCAAAAAAACGTAAACAGAAGTCACGTGCTTGACCTGTGTCTAACTGACTGAATGCTACCAAACGAAAAAATACTACCGTACCGGACCGTTAATACATGGTACCGTAACACTCTATCCCTGCCAAAGACTTATTTTCTTGATTTATTTTTTCTCCCCGCCGTCGCTGCAATGAATAATCAAATCAAAGGTCGGTGATACGGTTGACAGGTATGACATTCGTTGCATTCAGCTGCAAATTTTATTTTAATAAACTGTTCGTTAATAGGCTTCTCCGGGGGGACTATTTGCGAAGCCTGAGCACTGCTTTCAATTGGCAGAGAAAAAGGCAAAGCCGCAAAATCGTCACTGTACACGCGCGCATAGGTTAAATTTTTTTACCGTCAATACATGTCAAGCTTGTTGCGCTTCAAATAAACTACTTCGTGCCGAAAGATGAACATCTAGATTGAATTAGAGACTCCGTCAGATACAGTTTTGTTAATAATGCCGTTCCGACTCTCCTTCGACAGGCCATAACTATATAGCCCAAGTGAAAATACTGCCCATGTCAAGATAGGCACGTCCCAACTCCCACCAGAGAGAGAGAGAGAGAATTAAGGTTTAATGTCGCGTTCAGCAATATTTCAGCTATATAGCGACGATCAAACAAAATTCTAAGTACTCGAGTCAATAACTTAGTAATCCAACGCATTAAAACATACACCAGACTTGCAACCCATCTGGAAACTAGCAACCTTCTAAGTCCAAATCAAACTGGCTTCCGTAAAGATTATGGTACTGTATCACACTCGTTGATTTCAGGAAAGCTTTTGACTCGGTCAACCGCAGTAGTATATAAAGGCTATATTCACGCAACCTGACCTTTGACCTCGGGCCAAACCACTTTAGTCGGGAGGGTGCAAGGTTGTTATGCAAAGAATGGTTTAACCCAAACGAGAGGTCAAGGTCACTATAGTTCCGTCACGTGACCGGAAGTGACCTTTGGGAGATGTATTCCTCCGCGGTGATGCGGTCGTGGGGAAAAGCTTCCGCGGACAGAAAAAGTAGTCCATGTCCAAAAGGGCTAATATCGGTCCCTGGCATATCGGGGTCTGCTGAGAGAGGTAGGGTTGGGGAGTGGGTGTATGTAAATTGAGGATTTGTCCCCGAAAATATAAAAAGCGAAGCACGGGCTTTACCCCTACAATAGGGGAAAACCCCTATCAACCATGTTCAAAAGGGCTAATATCGGTCTCCGGCTTATCGGGGCCTGCTGAGAGCGGTAGAGTGGGGGAGTGGGTGTATGTAAAATTAGGATTTGCCCCGAAAATATAAAATGCGGAACACTGACTTTACCCCCACAAATAGGGCCTGATTCGCACATTTGCATCTATACGGGAATATGCCTGTATGGAGTATAGGGGTGGTCATTTTTTGTGGATTGTACTATGGGTTGTGGGGTCTCGTCTTTTTCGTCTCACCACGTAAAATACGATGGGAAGGGTCTCGGAGCTAAGCGGTGAAATTTTTCGAAAAGTTCACGGAGGTCTGGATAGGCCTACTGGCTCAGTGGATAGGTCCATACTGGACACATGTTCATTGCGATATGGATTGTGGGGTCTTGTTTTTCATGTCTCGCCACCTAGAACACGATTGGCGGGGTCCCGAAGCTAAGCGATGACATTTTTTGAAAAAGTCACTGTGCGTAGTGGGTGAATTACAAGCGTCTAGTCCGTCATTCATAATCCAGCCGTCGTCCATTAGAGAATATCCGCATCCATAATCCAAAGACCTATTCCATATTCCATATAACAGTATTAGCACCAAATTCAAAAAGACAATCATAGTATACATAAACATAGGCTTGTTTCCTGCAAGAGAGAAGCGGTCAACAGTTTTCAATGATGCCGGCAAGACCTCATGATGTTCCAAAAATATCAAATCGGTATCGCTGATCAGTATTCTTAATCCATAATATTCGTTGTAAAGTTGTCATCTAAAGAATGATGTATCTCAGTCACGCTTTGATTGTGACTGTTCATATGAGTACCTAGACTGGATCCAGCCCCTGTTTCATAATGTATTTTAAACGGGAAACAAGAGGAAGTAACTCTGCCTATTAAGAAATGCTTGAAACAGGGACTGGACGGAACGTGACAAGGGAGCTAACTTTACAAGAAAAAATGCACAATATACTGTGCATTTTTTGTCACCAATGAAAACTCCGTATTCTGACCCCGCCCCCAACTCAAAGGATTTGATTGGTTCGTTCATATACGCACGCTGGAAGCAATGCGTTCATGTGACGTCAACAATGAGAATGACGTTACTACCATGACCTCAACAATGGGAATGACGTTACTGCCGAGACGTCACAATATGCCGTTAGAATGAAATTGATACAAATATTGCGACCGAAGGTAAAAACATGTCAATCGTCCAGACTAACCACGCCTCCAGATGGAATCTTTACACGACGAAATCGTCCAGTCTCTATTTTAAAAATATATTTTTTCAATTTTTTTTTCAGTTTTTTTTTCTCATTCTATTTATTAAAGATCAGTTTATTATTAATAATAGTACATATGAAATAGAGACTCATCCAGTCTAATGAGTACCATGAGGATCTTGAAATACATGGGTTCATACGGCCCCTAGCCCCGGGTTATGCGGAATTAGACACAAGTTACGAATCGTAGCGCCATAGATTTTGCACGCTACGTTCGTATTTTGCTATCAGCATGCGATATGTATTGCCAAATTTGAGAAACGTTGAGTGTAGGCGCTTGGTGGAATAGCCCTGTTTTATAAGTTTCTGCACCAATGTTTTGTGACATTGATTAAAATCGTCGCATTTAACACAGGATCTAGCAAATGCCACTAAGCGAGATATGTATACGCCATATGCAGGTCCCACTGGAATATTACTGTCCAGAAAGGGATAGTTTACGATGTCGAAATTGTAATCATCTCTTTTGTCATAAAGTCGACGAGAGAGAATGCCCGCTTCATTTTTATAGAGATAGAGATCTAAATAAGATGTGCCTGTAGGGCTATCTGTAGTTTCCTTCAAATCCAGTGAAGGTGGATATATCCTTCACTGCGTCATTTATATAGCGATTATCCACAGCGAGAAGATCATCTATATAGCATTTGGTGAATGAGAAGGAACGGGCTTTGAATGGATCAGTTTTTGAAAGCACCTGCATATAGTCATATTCATAAGAGAACAGACACAGGTCAGCCAACAGGGGTGCACAATTAGTACCCATTGGAATACCTATATGCTGCTGATATATTGTGTTGCCAAATTTCACATAGATATTTTAATGAGAATTCAAGCAACTCTATAAACAAAGAAACATCCCATGAATGATATCTCTTGTATGTAGTAGAGCTAAAGAATGCTTTATGGCTTCCGACATTAATATATCTACGATCAGTTTTCTTGAACACAGATACTATTAATGAACTTAGATGGTCAATAAGGTCCTGATGAGGGATTGTAGTATAGAGAGTCGAGAAATCCCATGTGGATACATGTCTGTACGGTATGTGACCTTTAGCATCAAGTTGTTCCGTAAGACATTTTGAGTTTTTCAATATCCACATACATTCAACGCCAGAGTTCTTAGAAATAATGGCGCAATACCTTTCCCAAAATGCTTTTACCTCCTGAAGGGCCCTCGTCAATAGGGTTGAAAGAAGCTTGGTGGTGCAGCTTCTAGAACCTAGCGCTGGAGTGGACGTTTTGGGGTCTAGGTGATCCTCTAGTGGCCCGATTGTGTCGAATGAGGTCTTATTTTGAAGCTCTCGTGGAGTAGCATCCGACTGGACTATATTGTCCGGTTTCATTTTGCGCATGTACAGTCTGGCCTTAGTATATAAAGCAGGCCTTTTGGGGGGGGGGGTTAGATGGGGACCATCCGGGGTCCAAATGGACCGTGAGGGGTATCAGTGTGAAGCTCTCGTGGAGTAGAGTCAGAATGGCGTGTTACTTGTTGCAAGTCGCGTCAATCTGCGCATGCGCAGTTGGATGTAGTAAGTAAAGTGGTCATTTGGGGGTGTGTTTGGTGTAGAGATGGACCATCCTTGTTCCGAATGCGTCGTGTGGGGTGTCATTTTGTAGCTCTCGGGGTGTAGACCCCGATTTGAGGGATGTCCACAACATCTGTGACGTAATCAGTAGGAGTAGTAGCGAAAGCGAGCATTGTGGGGGTGTGTTTGTGGTAGAGATAGACCATCCTTGGTCCGAATGCATCGTGTGGGGTGTCATCTTGTAGCTCTCGGGGTGTAGACCCCAATTTGAGGTTCATCTGTGATGTCATCGATGACGTCATCAGTACGAGTAGTAGCGAAAGCGGGAGTTTCGGAGGTGCAATGGAGTGCGTTTGGAGTAGATAACGGCCTTTTTTCCATCCAGCTACCTGGTAGAGTTACCTGTGAGTATGCGCGCGTGTGTGTGAGTCAGTGATTGAGTGAGGCAGGCATGCCCAACGCCCATGAGGCGTGCCCAACGCCCGTCTTCACGCATGGACGCACTAACGATGGTGAGTGAGTGAGTGGTCATATAAGGTCCTTTTAGGAATAGTAGCCGAAGTGGACATTTTGAGGGTGTGAAGGAAGGTGTTTGAGGTTGAAATGGACCATCCCTGGTTCGAATGCGTCGTGGGAAGTGGCATCTTGTAGCAACGCCCGCCAACGCCAAGCTCAACGCTTCAACGCCCTGGTGAATCAGCCTAAAAGCTCTGATTTTCATGGAATTGCCACTAATTCATTGGATTGCAGCGACGCCCATCGTTACGCCTTAACGCCCTAGCAGAACGCCTTGACGCCATGATATAGACCGGAGAGAGAACAACAACAACAAGGATGACAGATGAGAGAACAACAAGTTTTCATATAGTTTATTCTCCCCAATGTTGCATCATACCCACGCGGTATGTTTACAATTCAAGAAGACTCTTGTCCGATCAGAGGCCGCCATTTGTCGCTGCATCTGTCATATTCTCGGTTGCTCTTGTCCAATCAGAAGCCGTCCTTTGAGACAGTTCCATCTTTGCTCGGTGTGATCTAAGCATCATAGGACAGTTCAGGATATTGTTCTTCCAAGTGACGCTTGGTCTTCATGATGGACCTTTCATTTCAAACGGTAGTAAGGTATACTGTTCATAGATCGCCATGGCTGTTTTTCTGATGCAGGGGCGCATTTGGGTGTATGCCTGTTGTAAGTTATCCTCTCCGGCGTCCTCGATCGCTGAAGCGTGACTATTGACCTCGATTTGAGGGATGTCCATAACATCTTTGACGTAATCAATAGGAATAGTAGCGAAAGTGGGCATTTTGGGGAAGTGAAGGAAGGTATTTGGGGTAGAAATGGACCATCCTTGGTCCGAATGCATCGTGTGGGTTGTCATCTTGTAGCTCTCGGGGTGTAGATCCCGATTTGAGGGATGTCCATGTCATCTGTGACGTCGTCGGTGACGTCATCAGTACGAGTAGTAGCGAAAGCGGGCATTTTGGGGGTGCGTGGGGGTGTGTTTGTGGTAGAGATGGACCATCCTTGGTCCGAATGCATCGTGTGGGGTGTCATCTTGTAGCTCTCGGGGTGTAGACCCTAATTTGAGGTTCATCTGTGATGTCATCGATGACGTCATCAGTACGAGTAGTAGCGAAAGCGGGAGTTTCGGAGGTGCAATGGAGTGCGTTTGGAGTAGATAACGGCCTTTTTCCATCCAGTTACCTGGTAGAGTTACCTGTGAGTGTGAGTGTATGCGCGCGTGTTTGTGAGTCAGTGATTGAGTGAGGCAGGCATGCCCAACGCCCGTCTTAACGCATGGACGCACTAACGATGGTGAGTGAGTGAGTGGTCATATAAGGTCGTTTTAGGAATAATAGCCAATGTGGACATTTTGGGGGTGTGAAGGAAGGTGTTTGGGGTAGAAATGGACCATCCTTGGTCCGAATGCGTCGTGTGGAGTGGCATCTTGTAGCAACGCCCGCCGACGCCAAGCTCAACGCTTCAACGCCCTGGTGAATCAGCCCAAAAGCTCTGATTTTCATGGAATTGCCACTAATTCATTGGAAATGCAGCGACGCCCGTCGTTACGCCTTAACGCCCTAGAATAACGCCTCGACGCCATGATATAGACCGGAGAGAGAACAACAGCAACAACAAAGATGACAGATGAGAGAACAACAAGTTTTCATATAGTTTATTCTCCCCAATGTTACATCATACCTACGCGGTATGTTTACAATTCAAGAAGACTCTTGTCCGATCAGAGGCCGCCATTTGGCGCTGCATCTGTCATATTCTCGGCTGCTCTTGTCCAATCAGAAGCCGTTCCATCTTTGCTCGGTGTGACCTAAGCATCATAGGACAGTTCAGGATATTGTTCGGGCAGCATGTCCTGAAAGAGTTGTTTGCGCATCCTGATCGCATTTTCCATTGCCTCGGTGGGTGGTAGCCCCATATCCTCTTCCAAGTGACGCTTGGTCTTCATGATGGACCTGTGCGTGGGGTCGCCTTTCATTTCAAACGATAGTAAGGTATACTGTTCATAGATCGCCATGGCTGTTTTTCTGATGCAGGGGCGCATTTTTGGGTGTATACCTGTTGTAAGTTATCCTATCCGGCGTCCTCGATCGCTGCAGCGTGAGTATTGATAGCTGCTTTCACAATACGATCCCAGAAGGTAGGTTCTTTCTCACTTCCCTCGGACGTAGGCTGACTATCTGAGATCAAGCTCTCCGTATCACTAGATAGACTCCGCAATCTGTTTCGGTATCACTCGATGGACTCTCATCAGTCTCTGTATCGGCTTCTTGTGCCTCAGAGTCTTCAATCCCATGTATTTTTTTCTCGTGTCGCATCATATCGTAACGTCTGGTGAACGTGCGTTCGCACTTAGAGCAAGTATGAGCCATGTTGACGGTTAAACGTCAACTGTGCGTGTTTTGAGAATACACTTGCTTTTATAGCTTAACGCTTCAATGCCCTGGTGAACTAGCTCAGAAGCTCTGATTTTCATGGAATTGCCACCAATACATCGAAATGCAGTGACGCTCGTCGTTACGCCTTAACGCCCATCTTAACGCCCGTCTCAACGCATTAACGCCCTATTTTTACGCCTTAACGCCCGTCTCAGCGCCTTAACGAGCGACCAACGGGATTTGGAGGACGATTGACCTTTGACCCCTGCGGACACCCATACCTGGTGCACACTATAACCCCTAGTGCATAGGGTACACCAGGGTGTGAGTGCACCAGGTATGGGTGCCCGTAGGGCATAGGGTACACCAGGGTGTATGGGTGTCCGCAGGGGTCAAAAGTCAATCGTCCTCCAAATCCTCTATCGCTCGTTAAGGCGCTGAGATGGGCGTTAAGGCGTAAAGATAGGGTGTTAAGGCGTTGAGACGGGCGTTAAGGCGTAACGACGGGCGTTGACGGGCGTCACTGCATTTCGATTTATTGGTGGCAATTCCATGAAAATCAGACCTGAGCTAGTTCACCAGGGCGTTGAAGCGTTAAGCTAAGCATTGACGGCGTTACTTTCTACAAAAGCAAGTGTATCCCCAAAACACGCACAGTCGACGTTCAACCGTCAACATGGCTTATACTTGCGAACGCACGTTCACCAGACATTACGATATGATGCGACACGAGAAAAATATACATGGGATTGAAGACTCCGAGGCACAAGAAACCGATACAGAGACTGATGAGAGTTCACTGACTCATACCGAAACAGAGATTGCTGACAGTCTATCTACTGATACAGAGAGCTTGACCTCCGATAATCAGCCTACGTCCGAGGAAAGTGATGAAGAACCTACCTTCTGGGATCGTATTGTGAGAGCAGCTATCAATACTCACGCTGCAGCGATCGAGGACGCCGAAGAGGATAACTTACAACAGACACACACCCAAATGCGCCCCTGCATCAGGAAAACAGCCATGGCGATCTATGAACAGTATACTTTACTACCGCTTGAAATGAAAGGCGACCCCACGCACAGGTCCATCATGAAGACCAAGCGTCATTTGGAAGAGGATATGGGACTACCATCCACCGAGGCCCTGGAAAATGCGATCAGGATGCGCAAACAACTCTTTCAGGACATGCTGCCCGAACAATATCCTGCTGCCCGACGATGCTTAGGTCACACCGAGCAAAGATGGAACTTTTTCAAAGGACGCCTTCTGATTGGACAAGAGCAGCCAAGAATATGACAGATGCAGCGCCAAATGGCGGCCTCTGAACGGACAAGAGTCTTCTTGAATTGTAAACATACCCAACGCGGCTCCCCCGGCGTGGGTATGATGTAACATTGGGGAGAATAAACTATATGAAAACTTGTTGTTGTTCTCTCATCTGTCATCCTTGTTGTTGTTCTCTCTCCGGTCTATATCATGGCGTCAAGGCGTTATACTAGGGCGTTGAGGCGTAACGACGGGCGTTGACGGGCGTCAATGCATTTCCAATGAATTAGTGGCAATTCCATGAAAATCAGAGCTTTTGGGCTAATTCACCAGGGCGTTGAGCTTGGCGTTGGCGGGCATTGCTACAAGATGCCACTTCACACGACGCATTCTGACCAAGGATGGCCCATTTCTACCTCAAACACCTTCCTTCACACCCCCAAAATATCCAGTTTGGCTACTACTCCTAAACGACCTTATATGACCACTCACTCACTCACTCGCCATCGTTAGTGCGTTAAGACAGGCGATGGGCACGGCGCACGGGCGTTGGGCATGCCTCATTCACTCACTCACACTCATTCACTCACTCACTCACTCACACACGCGCGCATACCCTCACACTCACAGGTAACTCTACCAGGTAGCTGGATGGAAAAAAGGCCGTTATCTACTCCAAACGCACTCCATTGCACCTCCGAAACTCACGCTTTCGCTACTACTCGTACTGATGACGTCACATATGACATGGACAAACCTCTATTCGTGGTCTACACCCCGAGAGCTACAACGTGACACCCCACACGACACATTCGGACCAAGGATGGTCCATCTCTACCCCAAACACACCCCCACGCACACCCAAAATGCCCGATTTCGCTACTTCTCGTACTGATGGCGTCACCGATGACGTCACTGATGACATGGACATCCCTCAAATCGGGGTCTACACCCCGAGAGCTACAGAATGACACCCCACACGATGCATTCGGACCAAGGATGGTTCATTTCTACCCCAAATACCTTCCTTCACTTCCCCAAAATGCCCACTTTCGCTACTACTCCTACTGATGACGTCATCGATGACGTCACAGATGCTATGGACATCCCTTAAATCGGGATCTACACCCCGAGAGCTACAAAATGACACCCGACACGACGCATTCGGACCAAGGATGGTCCCTCTCAACACCAAACACACCCCACGCACCCACAAAATGAACACTTTACTTACTACACCCAACTGCGCATGCGCAGATTGACACGACTTGCAATAAAAAACACGCCATTCTGACTCTACCCTACGAGAGCTTCACACTGATATCCCTCACGGTCCATTTGGACCACGGATGGTCCCTCTCTACCCCAAAAGAACCCTCGAAATGCCTGCTTTCTATACTTCGGCCAGACTGCGCATGCGCAGAATGATGAAACCGGACGATATATTAGTCCAGTCGGATGCTCCTCCACGAGAGCTTCAAAATAAGACCTCGCTCGACCCAATCGGACCACTAGGGGCTCACCTAGACCCCAAAACGTCCACCCCAGCGCTATTCACTCACTACGCATGCGCAGTGACTTTTTCAAAAAAATTCACCGCTTAGTTTCGGCACCCCGTCCATCGTGTTCTACGTGGTGAGACGTGAAAAACAAGATCCCACAACCCATATCGCAATGAACTTGTGTGAATTGCCCAGTATAGACCTATCCACTGAGCCACTATCCGTGAATTTTTCGAAATATCTCACCGCTTAGCTCCGAGACCCGTTCCATCGTGTTTTACGTGGCGAGACGAAGAAAACAAGACCCCACAACCCATAGTAAATCCACAAAAAAATGACCACCCCATACAGGCATTCCCCGTATAGATGCAAATGTTCGAATCAGGCCCATGCTCACAGTGACTTTTTCAAAGAAATTCACCGCTTAGCTTCGGAATCCCGCCCATCGTGTTCTACGTGGTGAGACGTGAAAAACAAGATCCCACAGCCCATATCGCAATGAACATGTGTGAATTGCCGAGTATGGACCTATCCACTGAGCCAGTAGGCCTATGGGCCTATCCAGACCTTCCGTGAACTTTTCGAAAAATTTCACCGCTTATCTCCGACACCCTTCCCATCGTGGTGAGACGAAGAAAACGAGAGCCCACAACCCATTGTAAAATCCACCAAAAAATGACCACCCCTATACCCCATACAGGCATTTTCCCGTATAGATGCAAATGTCCGTGTTCCGCATTTTATATTTTCGGGGCAAATCCTAATTTTATATACACACACTTACCCACCCTACCTCTCTCAGGCCCCGATAAGCCGGAGACCGATATTGGCCATTTTGGGCATAGTTGATAGGGGTTTTCCCCTATTGTAGGGGGGTAAAGTCCGTGTTCCGCTTTTTATATTTTCGGGGACAAATCCTCAAGTTACATACACCCACTCCCCCACCCTACCTCTCTCTGCAGACCCCGATAAGCCGGGACCGATATTAGCCCTTTTGGACATGGTTGATAGTTTTCCCCTATTGTAGGAGTAAAGTCCGTGTTCCGCTTTTTATATTTTCGGAACAAATCCTAATTTTACATGCACCCACCAATGACTTGATCGCCCTGGAGGAGCGCTTCACTTTGACACCTCACTCGACCCAATCGGTTCACTAGGGGCCCCTCTCGCCCCCAAAATGTCCCGAAGATTGCCGGATAATTTCACCCGGTTCCCCGTGTATTTGGGACTACTTTTTCTGTCCGCGGAAGCTTTTTCCCACGACCGCATCACCGCGGAGGAATACATCCCACAAAGGTCACTTCCGGTCACGTGACGGAACTATAGTGACCTAGACCTCTCGTTTGGGTTAAACCATTCTTTACATAACAACATGCACCCCCCGACTAAAAGTGGTTTGGCCCGAGGTCAAAGGTCAAGTTGCGTGATTATAGCCTTTATATACTACTAACCGCGATCTTATTGACAAATTAAAGAAAAAGGACATAAATGGTAAAATATTCTCAATTTTTACATCTTTATATGATAATATCAAACATAAACTCAAGGTCAATGATGAGATATCAGACAGCTTCCAGTCATATGTAGCGTTCGACAAGGGTGTAGCATATCTCCAACACTTCAGTTTATTTATTGATAATATTGTGATATACTACTCGTCAGTACTCTCAATTGTAGATGGTATGGGTAATATTTATAACTGGAGTTTCACTATTTCCATATATCTCAGTCACACTCCAATATGAGACTGATATCCACGTCCGGTAAGTACGTGACTAGGCCTGGTAACCCGTGGTATCCAACAATCACTTTCCAATGGGAATGACACCATATACAGTATATTTGTGACCACGTCCCAAAGGGAGAAGTCACACAGAAGAGTCAAGTTTGATATTCAGCCACAGATTTATTCGATGTATAATGGTAGACAGATATATATACAGGATGATATAAGGTACAGATGATGATGTATGAGATGAGATGAGATGAGATGACGAGATGAGCTGCGTTGTACAATTAATAATATCCGGAACAGTTTGTATAAACGATCTTCACCGATGTCGAATGTTCACGAATAAAATTTGATTATTGGGACGTACCACAAGAGAATGATCCTTCAATTGCTCACAGCATATAACCTCAACACTAGATCTACTTCTCCTTTTCCAGAATTATTCCATATATGATTTGGTATGATATTTGGTAATATGCTGAATTCCAATAGTACTACACATATACATGTATCTCCAAATGCAATTGAGAATAGCACATAGCAGATGTGGGGCAGGAGATAGCTGGCTGCTATATTTCCATCACTATATAATTTGCACAGGTAAATAAATCCAATGAATCGGGTTCCACAGTAAATCCCAAGTAAATGCCTATACAATGCTCAGGTAATGCTTTTGGGTTACTAGTATACATACGTCAGTGACGATAGCCAACCAACTATCTGCCATTGCCCATTGCTCTGCAGATTATATAACCTTGTATTGGCGTCACGTGACAGCCCCAGGACCAATGAAAATGGAGGAAATCATCCTAGGCTGAAGGGTTATGAAATATTAGAAACAGTGATAACTAATTATATCAACAGAATTAACGATCCAACTTTTGTACACATACTTTGCATAATAAAAAGATATTATAGAATTTATTATATCTTTAAGAATGAGTCTAGTTTTGTTTATTTGGGCTTCCAATTTTGACGTCCGAACTAGTCCCGTCATACCCAAATGTAACCTGGAGCCCAAGATCTCGGAGACCATACTGCATGTCATAATAAACAGGGCTGTCACGCAAAACCACTAAGTCAAAAATTATTAAATATATACGAGAATTATTGCAAGTATATGCAATTAACATTGGTGATAATAATTTATCAACTAACCTTAGAAATCTTCGGAACGAAAGTCAAATTTGCCGCTCACAAAAACTGGTGCATTTAGGTGACGAAACATATGCGCGTAGAAAACAGTTTACTACGACAATATAGTTCCAAGGAAAACTAGTGTCAATACGTGAATTACTTTGAAATATAACTTAAACGAGTATAAGAATTCACCACAACAATACAAGAATTAATAATTATGATCAAATTTGCATGAAACAGCTTCAACAGTACATATTTTACGAAGCTGACGAGTTGACCCAGTTCATTCCGTACTATAGAAAAACATGGCCGCCGAGTGGCGATCACGTACAATAATGCCTCGTAAAGTTCACAATTGTTGGGTCAGTCACTGGATTTACATTGACGATTATGATGCCTGACGAACACAGTTAATGTCCGGGAACTTACCACAAGTAGGTATCCCGCGAAGAATATGAATATGTTGGTTAATCCATGGTTTATGAAATATGTGCAGGTGCGTGTGCACCCAACAACGCGTACACAACACAGGCCCCTCCCAGTATGGGATGCCTTGACGAAATATCCGACACAGTAAATCCAATTTATTTGTAAACACAATAATTCACAGAAGTAGAAATCCCTGCAGGAAAGGCCCCTCCCGGTAATGGGACGCCTGTTTCACAAATATATCCAGGAATAAACTTTCATACACTTCTATGACTGTCCATATGTCATGGACCCAGGCATTAATATGTGGAACCACAAAAAAAATATACACCGAATAAAGTTATATACACCAGTATATGACACCCACCCCTCCTACTTCCAGGAATTCTCCGAATTCATTTTTGAGGGAGAGTGTCTGCTTCTAACCGTAAGGGTACTGCTGCCGCGTCAATGATGTTGATGATATATTCGGTCTCCTTGGATCTCATAGCATGCAGAGCCTCGGACATCTGTAACCACTGTTCAGGTTCGACAAGATCTTCATTACCAAGGGCGAGATCGACCAACACCTGGTAGTTATAGCACCTGGACAGCGCAGCATTTCCATCCTGCTGTCTTGTCTCCACCCGCTTAGTTCCAGGAAGTGCCAGCATATTAAATTTGTCCATGCGATATCTTTTGTTGGTGGTGACGGCCCCAGTGGAGGTCTCTAACTGGACCGCAGCCACCTCCCAGGCATCCTTCCTCTCACCCGAATCCATATGCTTCCATCCTTTGGGAGGCCACTTTAACTCACCCATCCTGTGCGGGATACATATCGCCTCATCCTCGTCCCAGGCCCGTCTCCCGGGCGGGATGTACGGCATGGCCCCAGACCTCAGGATTCGGGCAGCTCTCCTCGGCTTCCCAGCAACCGGCCGCTTGAATCTTGGCTTCGTGCCAGTGTTGCTGGGTGATTTGGTTGATGGAGGGCTGCTCTTGTGCTCCACGCGATTCACCTCGGTTTTGGTGACGAGGTTAACAGGTAGGTCCACATAGCTGACCGATGTAGTAGTGACCCGTTGTCCTGCAGAGCTGAGGTCCATAGGCAGGATGGTAGCAGGCGATGAATGAGGTGGACCTGGGCGGTCATTGGCCAAATCGAGTGGGCCCGCATTGGATTCAGCAACCTGGATCCTACTTGTACCCGAGTCCACCTCTCGCTCCTCAGGGGCTGAACTTGCTATGCTGTTGGTCGCCACATCAGCCTGTTCCACCGAATTAACCTGGTCCAGTTCCGTCACCGACCTTTCTGGGGTACCTACTGGGGTGATTAGCTCAGTGATGGGGAGAGGGAGTCGAATTGGCGTTGACTCAAAACTTGGGGTAACCCACTCCCGTACAGACTCTATGGTTGCCGTCCCGTGGGGCTTCCGGGGATTGACCTGTGATGTCGTTGTGCACACCGCAGGTCATGGCAAGAATAGACCTCAGCTCCTCAGACAGCTTGTCGTAAGAGGCGACTAACTGAGGCACCCGTGGGATTCCCGGGTGTGAAAAGGAATAGGACTCCACCCGTGTGGTTCCCGGGTGTGAAAAGTAATAGGACCCAGCGTCGTGATATGACTGAAATATAGTTGAAAGCGACGTTAAATCATATTCACTCACTCACTCACTCTATGGTTGCCTCGTTCACTCTCAAAATGCCTGCAATTGTCTCGATTGGCCCAGTCACGGTTACATCACGCCCTTCACCCAGTGGCTGTGGTCGCCTGTGAGGCTTTAATGTGGCTCGCCTTCTCTTGAGGGCTTCCAGGGTCTGGGGGTGAATAGTTTTGATGATTACTGCAAAGGTATGCCCCACGGCTTTCGCAGTTGGATGCTGCAGTAGCACCGCCAGAATATTTGGCTCCAACTCCAGCTGTACCAACTCAAATGTGTCCATGTGTTCTACTTCTTCCGGACAGGACACTGTGCACGTTGGCTCATATATATCCTCCAGTGGTGAGTGGTGTAGAGGCGATGGCTTTGATGACCCCTCCCTCTTGGGTATTTTAGCTGTCGGTTCCCCATCCCCTCTAGCACTGATGGCGGCACTCCTTATCTTGCGGCTTTCTAGCTGGTCTCCCCGAGCCAGGTTCCACCCATCCTCCCACTGCGTCAACGTTCTTGATGGCCTGCGGCAACGTTCCATCCAGGTACATACAGCTGCTCTGGCTTGCTTGGACTCCTCGTCGTTATATCCTGGCAGCTTTCGACCCTTCACAAGGCGGACATAAGCCTCCGGGGTGGTGGTGAACCAGAAAAGGTTTTTGTCCTCCAACAAATCTCGTCTACCAGAGAGCTTCCTCCTATGATGTGTCATGGCATGGCTGCGGACATCACACATGCGTCTGTGGGTGAACTCTTCCGGGCAGAATGGACAAATCACATGTAGACAACCATGTCTCGGTGATGACAGATGTGTCTTCAGCCCACTCCAATTCGGAAACATTTCCGGACACAACCAGCAACGATAAAGCGACTCCATAATGAAATCAATGAGAACATTTCATTAATGGCAGGACTCCTGAACAGCCCAGCAGCATCTCCTGTCTCACTCCACCTTTATATTCCATTTTGCAATATTTCCCTAAATATTCCCTACCATTTTATAAAGTATGATGAGGTTAATTTAATGAGCAATAGGTGGATCATTCTCTGAAAGTGGCATTTCAATCTCCATGGCCTCTGCCGTAAATATTCGACCAACGTGGCTACTCCATACTTTTCCCCTACCCGCTGCGGGGGCCTCAGAGCCCAGATTGTCTCCCGAGGCCGGTACCCAAAATAGGGATCTCACAGCTATACTGTGTCTTCTCTTCCAGAAGATAGGCTCTGGGGTGATCAGTCCCTACCTAGCTCCTTTTCACTACCGCTGCGACGGAATTTTCACAGGGTTGCTGCACCAACAACCAATGGCACCCTACCGCAGGTATAGTCCGAAAAGTCTTCATCACGTTTGTCTGCACTGCCACTTCCACCTATTCTCGATCTCATTAACCTGGTAATCATACTGCTGCACTGCTCCTATATGCGTCGTTGACCATCCACCCTACTGACTCGTGTGCGCTCTCTAGTCTTCACCGAGTACCACCGAGGTGGATGGGGGCCTCGATAGGCCATCAGTCTGTCAATATGGAAAGCTTTCGGCTCCTTCCGCGCCGTCTGTTTAACCAAGTACGTTATGTCATCTATCTTCTTCGTGATAATGAAAGGACCCTTCCATTTAGGGGTTAATTTGGAGCAGACCCCAGGTTTTCTTACCGGATTATACAACCATACAGCCTGTCCTGCCTGTAGAGAATGAATCTTCGTTCTAGTGTCATACTGCTTCTTTTGATAGGTCGCACTTCTTAGAAGATGTTTCCTAGCTACCTCGTGAACCTCCGTGAGTCTATCCTGCAGATTGGTCACATAGTCATCCGGGTCAATTTCATCATCATCACTGTCATCAGCTGGGGGTCTGGGGATCACGACTTGCATAGGCATAATGTTCTCCCTCCCCAAAACCATAAGATTCGGAGTTTTCTTTGTACTGGATTGCATCGATGCACGGTATGCCATCATGACTTGCGGCAAATACTCGTCCCACATGTTTTGTCGCTTGGAGCAGTACATTGTCAGCATTGTCTCGAGAGTTTGGTTGAATCTTTCAACATTGCCATTCGCCTGTGGTCTCATGCTAGTTGTTCGAGTTTTATCCATTTGCAGGAGCTTGCACATTTCCTGGAATACCTCCGACTCAAAGTTAGATCCTTGATCCGAATGTAGCTGCAACGGGGTACCAAATCTGCTTACAAAATCGTCCAGCAAAGCTTTAGCTACAGTCGTTGCCTCTTGGTTGGGCAGCGGAACAGCCTCCGTCCACTTTGTGAAACAGTCACAAATTATCAGGATGTAACGATTCCCTTTGGATGTAATAGGTAACGGCCCGAGGATGTCAATCGCCACCCTTTCCATCGGCTCTCCAACCAGATAAATTTTCATGGGTGCCTTGTTGTGCCCCTTCGCTGTCTTTCTTGCAGTACACGTCACAGCGGCGACAGTATGCTTCCACATCATTTTTAATGGCTGGCCAGTACAGCGATTGTTTGATCCTTCCTAGAGTTTTCTCTGATCCCAGGTGACCAGCAGAGGGCAGATCATGGTAGCACTTTAAAACATCTGCACGTAGACCCTTGGGAACAATGAGCTGGTTTATCGTTCCGCCATCATCGAACCATTTCCGGTATAGTACACCGCTCCTTAGTTCGAGCCTATCCCAGTGACGCCAGAGGGTTTTCAAAGCTGATGACAAATGCGATATATCCTCCCATTGCGGTCTACCTGTACCATCCTCCATGGCAGCTTTAATGGGTCCTGTATCTTTATCCTTCATTTGCTGCAATCTAATGTCATCCAGACTCCATCCCTGAAGAAGAGCATGATTTGTGTCATCAGTCCCAGCTTGTGTTGGCTGTTTGCTTCTGGTAACGACTCGTGCTGTTCTGGACAGGTTAGCATTGTCTATCTGTTCCTGTTTGGACTGGGTGATGTAAACTGCCTGCCTGGAATCATCTATTTCAGGATCATCATTATTTCGCTGCTGATTGCTACACGCTTTACATGGGCGCCTTGATAGCGCATCCGCATTTGCATGACTACGGCCGGCTCTATGGATAACTTCCAGATTATACGTTCCCAGCTCCTGTAACCAGCGAGCAGTCTGACCAGTGGGATTCTTCAAGCTTCGCATCCAACTCACTGCTGCATTATCTGTACGCAGGATGACTTTCAGGCCATACAGATAAGAATGAAAGTGTCTCAATGCCAAGACAACAGCGAGTAGCTCCTTCCTAGTTGTACAATACGAATGCTCATGTTTATTGAGTGACTTGCTCATATAGGCAATCACAGTTTCCTTTCCATCCTGGATCTGAGACAAAACTGAGCCCACTGCCTTATCACTGGCATCTGTATCTAATACAAACTGTAATCCCGGAAGTGGATATCCTAGAATGGGAGAGGACGATAATGCATTCTTCAATTTCTTGAAAGCTGCCTCGCACTCCTCGGTCCACAGGAACTTTACTCCTTTTTCCACGAGCTTATGCAATGGCCGTGCAATCGCTGCAAACCCCTGCACATAACGCCTGTAGTATGAGCACAGACCAACGAAACTGCGAACCTCCGGTACAGTGCGTGGAGTCGGCCATTCATTAATAGAGGACACTTTCTCAGGATCAGTACGGACACCTCCTTCCTCCACGATGTGTCCCAGGAACTTGACCTCTTTCTGGAAAAACACACATTTGCTAGGTTTCAACTTCAAATTAGCTTCTCTAAGGCTTTGTAGGACATGTTCTAGGCGCTCCAAACATTGCTGAACAGTCGACCCCGGCACGATGATGTCATCAATGTACAGCAAGCACTCCTCCCATTGCAGACCTCTAAGTACGTCTTCCATTAACCTCTCAAAACTCGACGATGCATTGGCCAAGCCAAATGGCATGACAGTAAATTGATACAAACCATACGATGTGGAAAATGCGGTTTTCTCTTTGTCTTCCTCCGCCATTGCTATTTGCCAAAAACCTGAGTTCAAATCCATACAATTGAACCAGCGACCACCGGCTAGTGAGTCCAAACATTCGTCCACTCGGGGGAGAGGGTACGCGTCTTTCACTGTGACATCATTCACCCTTCTGTAGTCCACACAAAATCTGGCCGAACCGTCCTTCTTTTTGCAGAGAACAATAGGTGATGCCCAAGCACTATTAGATGGCTCTATCACTCCCTTGTCTAGCATTCTCTTAATTTCATCTCGCTCAATGTCTCTCTTCCCCATAGGTTGACGTCGCGGATATTGCCTTATCGGAGCTGCAGACCCCGTGTTAATGTGATGCGTTGTCTTATCAGTCCTACCTATATCATCTTTACCGGTAGAAAATACATCCTGGTACTTAACAATGACTCGCTTTCATTGTCACTCAGATGAACTTTGCTCCGTGTCCATAGATCTTTCAGATGTTCTGGTAGTGACAGCGATGCAGGCTGACTGCTTTCACTGCTACAGGCTGTAGATCGTGCAGCTACTGAAACATCACTGTCATAGTAAGATTCGCATGTCCCGAGCCTTGTTGAAGGCTGCAGAGTTATCTCCACATTATTGTGATTAGCAATCCTGACCAGGTGCTCGTCTTGTGTACAGTCAACTATGCCATTCACTAACCGAACCGACTTGTCTCTAAACAATACCACAGAGGGTTCAATCAGTCCGCTTGATGATAAATGTTCCTGCTTAGGTATTTCTACTGGAATCCAGGTCACCGTGTTTGGAAGCAGCCTAACAGTTTCCTTCACATGTACCTGGCACACCATCTCCGCTTCGCCCCCAATATGACATGGAATTTCCCCACAATCAGTGTCGAGTCGAAGATTCTGGTAATCAATTTTGCTGATGTGCCTAAGCAGGAAGTCTTGTCCGATTATGCCTTGAGTGGTAATATCGCAAACTATCATGGTCTGATTATACCACGCATCCCCCAATAACACTTGAAATTCTGCAGATCCGAGAACATTCAATCGATCGCCATTAACTCCCTGTATAGTGTGGAGCCATGGCTGCATGTCCGGTTTATTTTCAGGGCACATCTCCTCATAAATATTCCTGGATAACAAAGTTCTAGTTGACCCACTGTCTACTAAAAATTCTATATTGTTGCCATGGTTACCACCATCTTTCAATATGCCAGAGGTAAATAATCCATTATCCCATTTATCTATCTTCTTAGATATCTGACCAGTGCGTACGGTCCCTCTCTCACTCTCGGAACTCGCAATTGAATTTAAGGTGACTTGCACTGGCCTCTTATTCCCCGTCAACTCATGGCCTACTGAGGTGACGGTCGCCCATTTCCCTGCTGCTGCGGCACTCGTCGCTCATTTTGTATATCTCGCTGAGCCCGTCTGAATACCGCACAATCTCTGAAAAAATGGTCTGGGGAAGAACAAATGAAACAGGCTCTAGGCTGATTTCGGTCATCATTTACTCTGCGCCCTTGCTGTCGCCTACGTTGTTGCCCGCCCTCTAGATCATTGAGACGTCTGCGAATACCGGCTAACTCACTGGAATCTTCAGGTTCATTCGAAGTTTCCACTATGGTAGGCCGAATAGCACGAGCTACAGTTTTCTT
>JAVTVY010005203.1:0-42157 GCA_036873755.1 Hanleya hanleyi | reverse complement strand
AATGACGCAGTGAAGGATTTATATCCACCTTCACTGGATTTGAAGGAAACTACAGATAACCCTACAGGCACATCATATTTAGACCTATATCTCTATAAAAATGAAGCGGGCCTTCTCTCTCGTCGACTGTATGACAAAAGAGATGATTACAATTTCGACATCGTAAAACTATCCCTTTCTGGACAGTAATATTCCAGTGGGACCTGCATATGGCGTATACATATCACGCCTAGTAGCATTTGCTAGATCCTGTGTTAAATGTGACGATTTTAATCAACGTCACAAAAAACATTGTTGCAGAAACTTATAAACATGGCTATTCCACCAAGCGCCTCCACTCAAAGTTTCTCAAATTTGGCGATACATATCGCATGCTGATAGCAAAATACGAACGTAGCGTGCAAGATCTATGGCGCTACGTTTCGTAACTTGTGTCTAATTCCGCTTAACCCGGCTAGGGGCCGTATGAACCCATGTACTTCAAGATCCTCATGGTACTCATATGAACAGTCACAATCAAAGCGTGACTGAGATACATCTTTTGTTTTAGATGACGACTCTATAACGAATATTATGGATTAAGAATACTGATCAGCGATACGGATTTGATATTTTGGAACATCATGATGTCTTGCCGGCATCATTGAAATTGTTGACCGCTTCTCTCTTGCAGGAAACAAGCCTATGTTTATGTATACTTTTGTCTTTTTGAATTTGGTGCTAATACTGTTATATGGAAATGGAATAGGTCTTTGGATTATGGACGCGGATATTCTCTAATGGACGACGGCTGGATTATGAATGACGGACTAGACGCTTGTAATTTCATTCGAGCCTATCAGAGCCTGTTTACAGCCACCGGTCAAATCAACCAGGACGAAGGGAATATGATCAGTCGGGAGGACTACGCGAACGGATACACGTTGTTCTGTTTCGATCTGACCCCCACCTTAGAGAACGACCATCAGCTGGCCCTCGCCAAGCAAGGCAATTTACGGTTGGAAATCCACTTTGCACAAGCCCTGGGGACCACCGTCAATGTGATCTGCTACGCCGAGTTTGACAACATCATTCAAGTGGACAAGGCGCGCAACGTCCTGTGTGACTTTGTCACCTAACATGGATACAGACCAGATAACCACCGTGCTGGAGAATGACCCAGGGACACGTATGGTCTTTCAAGGGGTGTTCGTCCGAGATGTGTTCCCATTAGACCGTATGTATCCTGCCGCTTACGTTCTCAACACGGACCCGATGGATCGGCCCGGTGAACATTGGGTGGCCGTGTACTTGACAGAACAGCAGGGCGAATACTTTGACCCGTACGGCCTGCCACCCCTCCATCCCGATGTAACAGACTTCATGGATCAAGGCACAGAGACGTGGTGTTGGAACAGTGAAACGTTGCAAAGCCTGACAAGTAGCGTGTGCGGACAATATTGCTTGTTTTACCTGTACCATCGATGCCGGGGCAGAACCTTATCTACCATCGAACAGATGTTTGACGAGTGCCCCAAGGCCGAGGACCGCGATGTACTCGTTTTTGACTGGGCCGTCCATCATTTTAATGTACAAGTCCCGTTCTGGGCTTAAGTTCTTTCAATGTACAAGCCCCCTGTTCTGGGCTTAAGTTTACAAGCCCCCTGTTCTGGGCTTCAGTTCTTTCAATGTACAAGCCCCCTGTTCTGGGCTTCAGTTTTCAGGTGGTTGTTCTCACGTTGTTGTTGTTGTTCAGTGAATAAAAAAATGAGATCTCACCAAAAAACCCTGTCTTGTGTGTTTTCTATATGAGCATAATGCATGAAGGCTATAACAGACATGTGGGGATTCGGTCAAACTGGCCTTGAACACCGTATTAGCCAATCAGTGGCCTAGGATGGGGCCAAAGGTAACCTCTCCATGTCCAGAAAACATTACCCGGATGTACAAGAACCCGGATAAATAAATAAATAAAAAGCGGAACACGCACTTTACTCCTATAATTATATGTATTATACAATATACGGGGAAATGCCTGTATGGGGTATGGGAGGAGGGGGGTCATTTTGGGGGGGGGGATTTTACTATGGGTTGTTTGGTCTTGTTTTTCACCTCTCGCCACGAAAAACACGATGGGAGGGGTCCCGAAGGTAAGCGGTCTAATTTTTCGAAATTAGCATGGAGGTCTTTATATAGGCCCATATAGGCCCATACTGGCTATGGGGGTACAGGTCCATACTGGGATTTTTTTCGTGGGTTACTATGGGTTGTTTGGTCTTGTTTTTCACGTCTCGCCACGAAAAACACGATGGGAGGGGTCCCGAAGTGAAACGGTGAAATGTTTTGAAAAGTATCGGGTAGGTCTGTATATAGGCCCATATAGTCCCATACTGGCTATGGGGGTATAGGTCCATACTGGGTGGACGGCTTGGGGTCTAGGTGAGCCCCTAATGGTCCCATGGTGTCGTATGAGGTCTTATTATGAAGCACTCATTGAGAAGCACCCGACTAGACTAATGTATCGTCCATTTTCAACATTCTGCGCATGCGCAGTATGGCCGTAGTATAGAAAGCAGGCATTTTGGGGGTGCGTGGGGGTGTGTTTGGGTTAGAGATGGACCACTATTGGTCCAAATGGGTCGTGAGAGGTGCCAAAGTGAAGCTTTTGTGGGGTAGAGTCAGAACGGCGTGTTTTTAGTGTAAGTCGCGTCATTCTGCGCATGCGCAGTTGGGTGTAGTAAGTAGAGTGGTCATTTTATGGGTGTGTGGAGGTGTATTTGGGGTAGAGATGGACCACTATTGGTCCGAATGTGTCGTGGGAGGTGTCACTTTGTAGCTCTCGGGGTGTAGACCCCGATTTGAGGGCTGTCCACAGCATACGTGACGATATCGATGACGTCATCAGTAGGAGTAGTAGCGAAAGCGGGCATTTTGGGGAAGTGAAGAGTGTAGAGATGGACCATCCTTGGTCCGAATGCGTCGGATGGGGTGTCATCTTGTAGTTGGTGGTGCAGACCACGATTTGAGGGGTGTTCACGTCATCTGTAACGTCATTGGTGACGTCATCAGTAGGAGTAGTAGCCAAAGTGGGCATTTTGGGGCAGTGAAGGAAGGTATTTGGTCTAGAGATGGACCACCCTTGGTCCCAATGCGTCATGTGTGGGGTGTCATATTGTAGTTCTCGTGGTGCAGACCACCATTTGAGGAATGTTCACGTCATCAGTAGGAGTAGTAGCCAAAGTGGGCATTTTGTGGCAGTGAAAGAAGGTATTTGGGGTAAAAATGGACCATCCTTGGTCCGAATGCGTCCTGTGGGGTGTCATCTTGTAGCCTTCGGGGTGGAGACCACGATTTGAGGGTTGTCCACAGCATCTGTGACGTCATTGATGACGTCATCAGTACCAGTAGTAGCGAAAGTGGGCATTTTGGGGAAGTGAAGGAAGGTATTTGGGGTAGAGAGGGACCATCCTTGGTCCGAATGCGTCGTGGGGGGTGTCATCTTGTAGCTCTCGGGGTGTAGACCACGATTTGAGAGATATCCACAGCATCTGTGACGTCATCGGTGACGTCATCAGTACGAGTAGTAGCGAAAGTGGGCATTTTGAGGCAGTGAAGGAAGGATTAGTAGTATAAAAGCGCATGGACCTTGCGGCGCAATGCGCAATGAGTGTATGTGTGAGTGAGTGAGTGAGTGGGACCCGACTAGACTAATGTATCGTCCGTTTTCATCATTTTCCGCATGCGCAATCTGGCCGTAGTATAGAAAGCAGGCATTTTGGGGATTCGTGGTGGTTTGTTGCGTGATTGAGGGACCATCCCTGGTCAAATAGACCGTGTGTGGGGTATCAGTGTGAAGCTCTCGTGGGTTAGAGTGGCTTGTTTTCATTGGAAGTCGTGCCAATCTGCGGATGCGCAGTTGGCCAGTGGGTTTTTCCCGTCGTTCCTCCGTCTTCCATCCGGGTACTGTGGTTTTACACACGGGTCCTCATCTTAAGACAGGTGGCTTCCATGCACAGAATACATGTACTCTGCACATGTCATGTATTCTGTGCATATCCAGGCACATGATAAGGGCCAGGCACATGTTCATTCCTATATCTACAGACACCACCACCAACACCACCACCACCACCAAACACCACCACACACCACCACCACCAACAGCACCAACACCACCACACACCACACACCACCACCACCACCACCACCACACACCACACACCACTACCTCCACCACCACACACTACCACCACCACCACCACCCACCACCACCACCTGGCGTTGGGAGCTCCCGTGTGGCAGAGCTCTTGGAGCTCAAAGCGTGTGGAGCTCAGAGCTCGAAAGTGATGCCATCGTTTTACATCCGCGTCCTCATCTTACATCCGGGTTTTTCAGTGTTTACTGTCGCGTGACCGGAACCGGAAGTTGTCACAAGACAGGTAGCGCCACGATATTTGGATCGGAGCTCTTGGTGCTCAAAGCTTGTGGAGCTCAGAGCTCGGAAGTGACGTCATCGCATGCATGCGCGTGGTACTTGTGGTGCACCCTGTGAGTGAGTGAGTGGGATCCGACTGGACTAATGTATCGTCCGTTTTCATCAATTTGCGCATGCGCAGTCTGGCCGTAGTATAGAAAGCAGGCATTTTGGGGATCCGTGGAGGTTTGTTGAGTGATTGAAGGACCATCCCTGTTCAAATGGACCGTGTGGGGTATCAGTGTGAAGCTCTCGTGGGTCAGACTGGCTTGTTTTCATTGGAAGTCGCGCTAATCTGCGCATGAGGCAGTATTTTACATCAGGGACCTTGTCAACATCCAGGTTTCCTGGTGGGTTTTCCCCGTCGTTGCTCCATCTTCCATCCGGGTACTGTGGCTTTACATCCGGGTCCTCATCTTACATGAGGACCGGATTTAAAACCACTGTAACCGGATGGAAGATGGAGGAACGACGGGGAAAAACCCATTGGGAAACCCGGATGTTGACAATGTCCCGGATGTAAAATACTGCGAATGCGCAGATTGGCGCGACTTTTAATATAAACAAGCCAGTCTGACCCACGAGAGCTTCACACTGATACCCACACGGTCCATTTGACCAGGGATGGTCCTTCAATCACCCAACAAACCTCCACGAATCCCCAAAATGCCTGCTTTCTATACTACGGCCAGACTGTGCATGCGCAAAATGATGAAAACGGACGATACATTAGTCCAGTCGGATCCCACTCACTCACTCACAGGTGCCCACTTTCGCTACTACTCGTACTGATGACGTCACCGATGACGTCACAGATACTGTGGTCTATCGTGGTCTACACCCCGAGAGCTACAAGATGACACCCCCACGACGCATTCGGACCAAGGATGGTCCCTTTCTACCTCAGATACCTTACTTCACTTCCCTAAAATGCCCACTTTCGCTACTACTCGCATTGATGACGTCACCAATGACGTTACAGATGCTGTGGACAGCCCTCAAATCGTGGTCTCCACCCCGAAGGCTACAATATGACACCCCACACGACGCATTCGGACCAAGGATGGTCCATCTCTACACCAAATACCTTCCTTCACTGCCCCAAAATGCCCACTTTGGCTACTACTCCTACTGATGACGTCACCAATGACGTCACAGATGATGTGAACATCCCTCAAATCGTGGTCTGCACTGCAAGAACTACAAGATAACACCCACACGACGCATTCGGACCAAGGATGCCCGCTTTCGCTACTACTCCTACTGATGACGTCATCGATGACGTCACAGATGTTGTGGGCAGCCCTCAAATCGGGGTCTACACCCCGAGAGCTACAAAGTGACACCTCCCACGACACATTCGGACCAATAGTGGTCAATCCCTACCCCAAACACAGCTCCACGCACCCTCAAAATGACCACTTTACTTACTACACCCAACTGCGCATGCGCAGATTGACGCGACTTGCACTAAAAAGCACGCCGTTCTGACTCTACCCCACAAAAGCTTCACTTTGGCACCTCCCACGACCCATTTGGATATAGTGGTCCATCTCTACCCCAAACACACCCCCACGCACCCCAAAAATGCCTGCTTTCTATACTACGGCCAGGATGCGCATGCGCAGTATATTGAAAACGGACGATACATTAGTCCAGTCGGGTACTCCTCCATGAGAGCTTCAAAATAAGACCTCATCCGACACCATGGGACCATTAGGGGCTCACCTAGACCCCAAGACGTCCACCCAGTATGGACCTATAACCCCATAGCCAATATGGGACTATATGGGCCTATATACAGACCTACCCGGTACTTTTCAAAAAAAAAATTCACCGTTTCACTTCGGGACCCCTCCCATCGTGTTTTTCGTGGCGAGACGTGAAAAACAAGACCAAACAACCCATAGTAAAACCCACGAAAAATTTCCCAGTATGGACCTATATGGGACTATATGGGCTTATATACAGACCTACCCGGTACTTTTCAAAAAATTTCACCGTTTCACTTCCGGACCCCTCCCATCGTGTTTTTCGTGGCGACACGCGAAAAACAAGACCAAACAACCCATAGTAAAACCCAGGAAAAATTTCCTAGTATGGACCTATACCCCCTTAGCCAGTATAGGCCTATATGGGCCTATATACAGACCTCCGTAAAATTTTCGAAAAATTTCACCGCTTACCATCGTGTTTTTCGTGGCGCGACGTGAAAAACAAGATCAAACAACCCATAGTAAAACCCACAAAAAAATTCCCAGTATTGACCTATACTCCCATAGCCAGTATGGGCCTATATACAGACCTCCGTGAAATTTTCGAAAAATTTCACCGCTTACCTTCGGGCCCCCTCCCATCGTGTTTTTCGTGGCGAGACGTGAAAAACAAGACCAAACAACCCATAGTAAAATAAACAAAAATAATAAAAATGACCTCCCTCTCTCCCATACCCCATGCAGGCATTTCCTCGTATATTGTATAATACATATAATTATAGGAGTAAAGTGTGTGTTCCGCTTTTTATTTATTTATTTTTCTGTGAAAACATACATCGACCCATGACTGGATAGCCCTGGAAGAGCGGGGATACCTCACTCGACCCAATGGGACCATGCAGCGTATTTAAAGTTTCATTTTGCCGGGGGAGGTAACTCTTGCATCCGCCAAGTATCGCCACCAGTCTTGTGACCTGCAAAAATTGGAACTCTTCTGTGTTCGGAGATAGTTTATCCTGCCCATCGATCACATGATCGTCACGTGACAAAGTACTCCCTCAAATTTTACCCGGAGGAACAAATAAGTAGGTCAAACAGCGTTTATTCGTCTTTTATATACTACTAATATTTGGCAGCAAACAGAACGTCTACCGGTACTTGAGTAGTATGAGAAGGGCAAATCTGCGCCGATTATTGCGACGGAGGTGAAGGGAAAATAGGGTGCGTTGACTTGATCCTTGACCTATGACCTTAACCTTGCGTTGGTATGGCAACCTAGGGAGGGGAACTTCGGCTGACGTGATAAGCCGGGTGGATGGAAAAACTAGGATTTTTTGTTAATTCATAAGAAGCGGAAACACGAACTTTACACCTAAAACTGAGGATTGCACAATAGGGGCCCGAAATGGTCGGAGACGGTGTCAATGTGAAGCACCCGTCGAGGCCTGTCAGTGATGGTTGGGTACATGCAAAACTAGGAATTTCCTGAAAAAGTAAAAAGCGGAAAGCGGTCTAATTGGGTCAATAGAGGTCCTAAGGTGTCGGACCAGGTCTCGATTTGAAACAGACCGGCCACGTCAAGGGCGGTTACGTCACATGACTGCCTGGGGTGGATGTAAAACTAAGATTTTGTGGGGAAAATGCCGAAAAACGAACTGGATACGCCGTCAAATGGGTCGAAGTGGGCCAAAATGGGTCCCAATGGGTCGGACAGGGTCTAGTTTGAAGCAATCGTTGAGGCCGATCACTTGATTGGCGGTTACGTCACGTGACTGGAAGTGATGGATGTAAAACTAGCATTTTTAAGGGGGTGCGGGAAAACGGACTGGATACGCCGTCAAATGGGTGTAGGTGAGCTGATAGGGTCCTAAGGGGTCGGGCCAGGTGTCGAATTGAAGCGCTCGTCGAGGCCGGTCACGTGATGGGAGTTTAGGTCACGTGACTGGCTGGGGTGGATATAAAATTAGGAGCGATATAGGGGTCATACCTCATTTTAATATGGCGTGCGAGGTTTCCTCTTGACGTGTTTGGTGTGTAGGCTACGCGTGTGGGTGGCCTGGACGAAGGGTGACGTCATGGCCCGCATGCGCAGTCGAGAACTATTAGCGAAAGCGAGCATTTTGGAGTACGCGTGGTCATGTTTGGATGATTTAGGGGCCATATCTGATACAACTATAGAGAGCAGGGTGCCATCTTGAAGCTCTCGTGGTGTTAAATACGACTCGCGTGATGTCAACGTCATCTGTGACGTTATTGGTGACATTAGTAGTAGAAAAAGTGCGGAATCGCTCTAGTGCATACTTACCTATACATACCAACTCGTAGCGGTGACTATAATGGACCTTGCAGATGTCTAGACCCTGAAGCAGACACGAGACGCCTAACTCAGGCATGCTGGTGTTGTTGGGAAGGGCATGATAAGTCTGGCTGGCTGTGACTGGCCGAGATTGATGTAAAATTGAAAAAGTAAATTTCATGTTATTCAGCTACAGCTTATCTCACTTCAATCACTTATTGCATTTAGCGTTTACGCTGAATCCTCACTGAAGAAAATAAATTCTTCCTTAAGAGATCACCAGTCAGTGGTATCATAATATTCCTTAGCATTATGGCAAAGGTCGAATTTGACCTCCAATAACACACCCTCATTATTTCAGTCACTGATCTATTAGACCCCAGCGCCATGAAGTAGCGAGGGCTCTAATTCCGTGACCTGAGAATTTAACACGCGCAGCTTGCCTCTCCGTACACATGGAATACACTAGTCTAGTCGCATTTTTTTAGCCAAATCAAACTAGTATACCACTTTTGCTAATTTCTTGTTTGCTTTTCAGATCTATAAACAGACGCCTCCGGCCACCCCTAAGATCTTTTGTACGATTCATGTACGGTAACACGGCGCAAGAGTGCCACGTCAGATTCCAGACCGGACGACAGGAAATCCGAAAAGGCTCGGAATTGTAAACTATCGAGGCATGTTATTGTAGATAGGTTGATTCTTTGCCACAAACTCAGGAATTGTAGATAACACCACGTATCTGACACAGGAGCTGCCGAAGTAAGAGCTATCGTACAGTTTTGAACGAAAGCATCTTGAGATCAATAGTATTGATCGGCCCGAAAGGTGCCTCTCCTAATTTACGAAGTACAAGGGCTCAGTCCTACTTTTAGGTAATTTAGGAACTGATTGATTCGTAATTTTGATCGATTTAATAAGTGCTGTCAAATTTGAATCAATCGATGGGGTAATGCTAGTATTGTAGAGATGATACCAAGCTTATATATGGTACTTAGATATAATATGAAATCTGCTACCTGGGGAATGGAGGCTTTGGATGGATTGACCCCTTGAACCACAGATGGCGTTGCGGTGCTGCGGTGCTGCGGTGGTGTAGGTCGAGATGACGTCGTGGGTAAGTCGAGGTCAACGCGGGGCCGAGATCGTCTATTTATAGGGCCGTGTCCATAGCCCGCCTGCTGTTTGCGGTGTTCGGCGTCGAGGTCGTTTGTTCACCGCACCGTCTATAGCCCAAGGGCTGCCGTATTCTAGGTCATCGTCTATTGATAGATCCATACCTATAGCCCGGAGGTGCGGTGTTCAAGGTTATCATTTGTTCACCGAACCGTGTCCATAGCCCGAGGGGTGTTTGCGGTGTTCGTCGTCTCCTCAGCGAACCGTATGTATAGCCCGAGGTGTGCGGTGTACCACGTGGAAGGTCCGCGATCCATCACGTGCTTTGGTTGATCTGGATCGCAGTGTTCGCTCGTGTACCGGTCAACCCAGATTGTGGTGTTCGGTCCGCCACTCGTGGATCTGCGGACTTTTAGGTCGGCTTTATCGAAGAAAGCTAAATAGCCCGATCTAAATATAGAACGTTGTATCCTGAGGACACTACGGAGCCCTGGACAGAAATAGATCGACTAAATATTGAACCTTGTAGCCAGAGGACAGCTGCGGAGCTGTTATATATACTACGCATTTCGTCTCGCACGAATCATTTTATTACCCTTAATAAGGTAAGATGGTTGTCGGTGTTTTTCTCCGAAAACTTCAATAAGATATAATTGTTAAATAGACAGAATCTGTAATTGAACGCGTAAAGCCTGGAAATTTCGTTTCCGACCCAAAAAAAAAATTCTGATTTTTTTTTTCTCGAAATCTCCATATTTCTGGAACGGGAAGGGCTACTGAGATGAAACTCACGTCGTTAAATACCCAGAACGGGTGGTTGGATCCTCACAACATGAATTGAACGGATTTTGGAAAAGTCTCTATATCTCTAGAACGGGAGGGATCATAGAGTCGAAACTTAGACCGTTGGATAGCCCCGAACTATGCATATGGTTTGATCGCCGTGATTCTGTCATAGTAACGTCATCCTCTAAATTAGACGGATTTTACAAAGTTTCCGTATCTGCAAAAATGAGGGGTTGGAAG
The DNA here is from genome assembly GCA_036873755.1 of Hanleya hanleyi. Classification (NCBI taxonomy): domain Eukaryota; kingdom Metazoa; phylum Mollusca; class Polyplacophora; order Lepidopleurida; family Hanleyidae; genus Hanleya; species Hanleya hanleyi. The sequence goes on along the minus strand of JAVTVY010005203.1, from coordinate 31,551 downwards.
AGTGAATCCGCACCATCGGATAGAGAAAAGAGAGTTTGAAATGCTGAAACGGAACTCGAAGCTACAATCTTATTATTAGCGAATGACAACGCTGTATACAAGATGTATTACCAGTGATCTAGGTGTAAATCATTACTTAATATACCATTTACTCTATGTATGTATGTATGTATGTACATAGCCCAAGGCATACCAGAGCGATCAATACTATCAGTTACCAGACGATATACGGCTCTGGGATTCGTATCAAATCTGCATAAACTGCACTCGCACTAAATGTACGTACGTTGATATCTATTTCTTCTGCACATACATGGAGATTATATACCCGTTATCGCCTTTTTCCCATATTTAACATGCATTTAGCTGTACACGTTTCAGCACAATCGGACATGTCTGAACATGCTTCATAGAACTGGGATTTTGATTGGCGTATTAGGAGGAGGGGAGAAGGTGATGGAGGAGGAAGGTGGTCAATTCTTTGTTGTTTTACGTTGCACTCTATTGGAATTGAAATCAGTGACGTCGACTAAGTCAGGTTTCATAACCTATATTATAACTTTATTTTTTACATTCTTTGAGAAACCGTCGAAATCGTTACTATCGCTTTATCATGTCAGCCGAAACTTAGACCGGACTACGCTCATGACTTGATCGCCGTGATTTTGTCATAGTGACGACATCATCTAAAGTAATAGAGTAGGAGGGGGATACGCTGTACAGTGTAAAACTTAAAGAGAAATGATATCAGAATTAGTCTACGTCAGTGACGCGTCAACATGAAAAACAAGTGTACGGTGGGTCAGAAAACATTCTCGCGTCCAGATAACCTGATCAAACGTCAATTTATAACCAAATGTGGACTCAACCTATCACAACCATTACTCGGCCAATAATATCAGAATATCCGTATATGCACAAGCAGGAGACTCGATCTATGGCTCACCAAAGAGCACCAGAACATCCATTTACTATGATGGTTAGCGGCCCGACTGGTTGTGGGAAGACATCATGGGTAATGAAATTTTTGGAGCGTGCTAATATCGATCCCTCTCCAACACGCATCGTATGGTGTTACAGTCAATGGCAGTCAGTCTATTAATCTACGAGTCTGAACAATGTAAACTTTCTCCTCTGTATACCTCGTGACATCGGCGAAGAGCCTTACTTCGACCCCAGCCAACCCAACGTTATTGTCCTGGACGATCTGATGGGTGAGGTAAAACGCAAAACAAAATGTCGACCAATTCACCGAAGGTTCGCATCACAGAAATGTTTCCATGATTTATCCGACTCAGTATCCCTTTCCTCAAGTCAAGGCATCTCGAGTTATCACGATAAACTGCCAGTATTTCGTTCTATTCAATAGTCCTATTGATAGACAGCAAAGTTGCACGTTCGGGTGATGCGTCTTTCCTCGGGATATGACACATTTCTTGGCAAAATTTCACCAAGCTACATCTCGTCCTTATGGATATCCGTTCCTCGATTGAATACTCCATACAGCGGAAAATGGCAGACTGGCTACCACTTACTATCAGACGACGAGGAACTCGAGAAATAAGAAGGGCAACAATAACTACTGCCTTATCCAGCCCCAATTCATAATCCATCAACACAAATTCAACACATACTTGTTCCTCTCTCTAACATGATATCATCTCACGATCCAGCATGATTCACCAAGAAGAATGAAAAAGTGGGAGAGAGATTATATACGAGGACAGATACGAACGGAATGAAGATGATGATGAGTCTTAGTAGATACAGAGTCTAATGATCCATCGGAGCGGGAATGAAACGGAACAACGAAAGAGAAACTACGAACTCATCCACCCTGGAAAATAGATGAACTTACCGATTTGCGGAAACTGATCAAATATAATGTGTGGAAAGAGATGTTCGGTAAACCTATCGGAAGAAATTATAGCGTTGAAATTGACGAGAGAAAACAGCAATATAAAAGCCAAGGTTATGACGAAGATGAGTCTAGTGAAAATGCTACGCAGGGTTATATTCCAACGATGATGAAGACTTTACGTCAAACATACTCCTTGTTAAGATATAAAAGCTACAAACTGATTATATTCATAATGAGATTTTGAAAACAACGAGGCGTCTACAAACGTTGTACGACATAGGCTACAAGGGAGCACCCAGACAGACGATTAAGACGCGGAAATGCCTATTCAAAAAGTTGATTGATAGCGTTAGTAACATTAACGACTATGAGGAAAGCAGTGACAGTGAGGACTCCGAAAACATCGATTCCGATTAAAGACCCCAGTCGAAAAAAAATTAATAGTGATTATTTTTTAATCTTCGTATTGGTTAGTCTGCGTTTTATATTACTCATATAATTCCTCCTCCTCCTCCTCCTCCTCCTCCTCCTCCTGCTCCTCATCCTACGCCTCCACCTCTATAAAGTCATCTCACAGGTGAATAGTCATTAATATTCCAAGAACTCCACCCTAAATATCGCCATTAAAAAATCTAGTCCTTTTCCCGTCATACATTTTCTCCGAGATACAAGTCTCCGAGAGAGTGTCTCTCCGCTTTCCTTTACTGACGCTTGCATTTAATCCATATATCAGCATCGTCAACATTGTCTTCTGCCGACATGATAAAGCGATAGTATGGACGATTTCGACGGTTTCTCAAAGAACGCAAAATATCCTCTATATATAATATAGGTTATAAAAGATATACTCATTTAGTCGCTGTCACTGATTTCAAATTCCTTAGAGTGCAAAATGAAACAACAACGAAGAGACCAACTTCCTTCTCTTCAATGCATAAATGCTAATTCTATGAAGCGTGTTCTCGATCTAGTTGAATGCATGTTAAATATAGAAAAAGCGATAACGGGTATATACTGTCCATGTATGTGCAGAAGAAATAGATGTCAGCGTACGTACGTTTAGCACGAGTGAAGTTCATGCGATATTGATCCGAATCCCAGAGCCGTATATAGTCTGGTAACTGATAGTAGCTTCGAGTTTCGTTTCAGCATTTCAAACTCTCTTTTCTCCATCCGATGGTGTGGGATTCACTTTTCGAACAAATCCGTCTAATTCAGATGATGACGTCACTATGACAAAATCGCGTGTCCGAAATGCGCGTAGCCCGGGCTCTAGAACCCCTCCCGTTCTAGAGATATGACTTTTCCTAAATCCGTCCAATTCATATTGTGACAATCCAACGATGCGTCTCCCTCCTGGGTATCCAGCGATGTAAGTTTCATCTCCGTTCCAGAGATATGGAGATTTTTATGAATTTCGATGAAAAAAAACAATTATTTTTTGTTGGAACGAAATTTTTAGGTTTTACGCGTCCAATTACAGATTCTGTTTACTTAACAAGTATATCTTAATGAAGTTTTCGGAGGAAAACTGATAGCCATCTTACTTTAGTAAGGGTAATAAAATCATTCGTGCGGGACGAAGTGCACAGTATATATAACAGATCCGCGGGTGTTCTCGGGCTACAACCTTCTATATTTAAGCATGGCTATTTAGCTTTCTTCAATATAGATGACCTAGAAATCCGCAGCTCCGCGTGTAGGTCGACCAAACACCGCAATCCGTGTAGACCGGTACGCGAGTGAACATCGCAATCCGTGTCAACCGGCACGTGTAATGGATCGCGGACCACCATATTTAGTCGATCTATTTCTGTCCAGGGCTCCGCAGTGTCCTCGGGCTACAGCCTTCTATATTTAAACAGGGCTATTTAGCATTCTTCGATATAGACGACCTAGAACTCCGCAGGTCCGCGCGTAGGTCGAGCGAACACCGCAATCCGTGTAGATAAGTATGCGAGCGAACACAGCAATCCGGATCAACCGACGCGCGTGATGGATCGTGGACCGCCCGCTTGGATACATCGCACCCCTCGGGCTATAGATACGGTCCGCTGAGCGGACAACCTCGATGCCGAACACCACAAACATCCCTCGGGCTATGGACACGGTTCGGGGAACAGATAATAACCTTGGACACCGCCCCCCCTCGGGTTATAGACACGGTCCGGTGAGCAATCGTTGAACACAGCACCCTCATTTTGTATCTGCGGATTTGAGGTGACGCAATAGGTTGTGCCACAGCGGAAGTTGTCTTGGGACATCCACTAAAAGATCCAGTGGGTATTGGAACCACGGCCATGCTGGCTACCACGGAACCATGAGATATATGACACGTGTTCAGGGATCTTTTGTAGTACCTTTGCAAGTATTGCTGGCGGTGGAAACGAATATGCGACCATTCTTATCCAATCCTGCGAAGGCCTGTCCAACGGATCCGGGACCGGTGACATGAACAGAGACATTTAATTCTTTTGTCGAATGGCAAGCAGATCTGCGAAGGAACGTCCAACGGATCGGGGACTGGTGACAGCAACAGAGACATTTGTTTTCCCGAGTGGCAAACAGATATATATGTGGCATCGCTCAGACATAAGCTATTTGCTTGACTATGTGTGACTGAATCTGCCATTCCGTGGATATAATCTGTTTGCGTCTCGTTAACGAATCCGCTAAGATGTTCAGACATCCCGGGGTGTGCCTGGCCAATGGCGTTATGTTGCTGTCCCAGCACAGACCGAACAAGATTATCGCTTGCGGAGGTCTCGTCCTCTCCTTGCTTGTTCATATAGGCAACCACCGTGGTGTTGTCCGTTGCTATCAGCAGGCTTTTGTCGGTCAAATTGTGGCCCAGTGGGCAACAGAACAACACAACTCAGGATGGTGGCGAAGACTTGCGATGTATTGATCAATCCATGCGTACAGCGTTTACTCGGGGAGGGTAACTGATACTGAGAAAGATACACAAAGAAGGTATGCACCATTGAACACAGTCATGATGCTAAGACATTCAACCCAATGTCACACACTCTGTATACAACAAGAAATTATATGCAATTCCACCGGTCTTTGTGAGAAACATCCTGTATGTAACTGGGAATATTTGTCAAACACCAAGCTTTTTACAAAGTAAGTATATCGACATATTCATCTCTATCCTGACATAACACAGCTTTTGAGATCATACTGCTTCTTAAAAGGCTTCTAGCAGTTCACAAGCTGTGCACAATATCACCTACAGAGCACCATACATTTTTATGCGGACACGAATGAAATTGATGAACAAACCTTTATGTTAATTCTGAGTCAATGAATTTTTAACGATCAGTAATCGATTAATGGTGAAATTGAGCAATTGTGTGACTATCAAATGTACATTATATGCAGAGGACGATAATTCAAGAATCTGTACTTAAAATTTGGCTCGATTCATCCCACAGATTAATATAATACACAAATCATGGCAGTAGACGAATTTGATGTGCGGATGGAAGGAATCGCTTTATCAAGACAGAAATATAATTTCACAACGAACGACTAACTAGCTAACTGGTAATAACAAACGGCACTGCTCAGTAACCAAACTCAATTGTCACGTGATAAACATACCCCTGACTGACCAAGGTACAAAATGAACATGAAAATGGAGTTTTACCAAGAAACCATACTGGTCCACCATGATTCACCAAGAAGAATGAAAAAGTGGGAGAGAGATTATATACGAGGACAGATACAAACGGAATGAAGATGATGATGAGTCTCAGTAGATACAGAGTCTAATGATCCATCGGAGCGGGAATGAAACGGGACGACGAAAGAGAAACTACGAACTCATCCATCCTGGAAAATAGATGAACTTACCGATTTGCGGAAACTGATCAAATATAATGTGTGGAAAGAGATGTTCGGTAAACCTATCGGAAGAAATTATAGCGTTGAAATTGACGAGAGAAAACAGTAATATAAAAGCCAAGGTTATGACGAAGATGAGTCTAGTGAAAATGCTACGCAGGGTTATATTCCAACGATGATGAGGACTTTACGTCAAACATACTCCTTGTTAAGATATAAAAGCTACAAACTGATTATATTCATAATGAGATTTTGAAAACGAGGCGTCTACAAACGTTGTACGACATAGGCTACAAGGGAGCACCCAGACAGACGATTAAGACGCGGAAATGCCTATTCGAAAAGTTGATTGATAGCGTTAGTAACATTAACGACTATGAGGAAAGCAGTGACAGTGAGGACTCCGAAAACATCGATTCCGATTAAAGACCCCAGTCGAAAAAAAATAAATAGTGATTATTTTTTAATCTTCGTATTGGTTAGTCTGCGTTTTATATTACTCATATAATTCCTCCTCCTCCTCCTCCTCCTCCTCCTCCTCCTCCTCCTGCTCCTCCTCCTACGCCTCCACCTCTATACAGTCATCTCACAGGTGAATAGTCATTAATATTCCAAGAACTCCACCCTAAATATCGCCATTAAAAAATCTAGTCCTTTTCCCGTCATACATTTTCTCCGAGATACAAGTCTCCGAGAGAGTGTCTTTCCGCTTTCCTTTACTGACGCTTGCATTTAATCCATATATCAGCATCGTCAACATTGTCTTCAGCCGACATGATAAAGCGATAGTATGGACGATTTCGACGGTTTCTCAAAGAACGCAAAATATCCTCTTTATATAATATAGGTTATAAAAGATATACTCATTTAGTCGCTGTCACTGATTTCAAATTCCTTAGAGTGCAAAATGAAACAACAACGAAGAGACCAACTTCCTTCTCTTCAATGCATAAATGCTAATTCTATGAAGCGTGTTCTCGATCTAGTTGAATGCATGTTAAATATAGAAAAAGCGATAACGGGTATATACTGTCCATGTATGTGCAGAAGAAATAGATGTCAGCGTACGTACGTTTAGCACGAGTGAAGTTCATGCGATATTGATCCGAATCCCAGAGCCGTATATAGTCTGGTAACTGATAGTAGCTTCGAGTTCCGTTTCAGCATTTCAAACTCTCTTTTCTCCATCCGATGGTGTGGGATTCACTTTTCGAACAAATCCGTCTAATTCAGATGATGACGTCACTATGACAAAATCGCGTGTCCGAAATGCGCGTAGCCCGGGCTCTAGAACCCCTCCCGTTCTAGAGATATGACTTTTCCTAAATCCGTCCAATTCATATTGTGACAATCCAACGATGCGTCTCCCTCCTGGGTATCCAGCGATGTAAGTTTCATCTCCGTTCCAGAGATATGGAGATTTTTATGAATTTCGAAGAAAAAAAACAATTATTTTTTGTTGGAACGAAATTTTTAGGTTTTACGCGTCCAATTACAGATTCTGTTTACTTAACACGTATATCTTAATGAAGTTTTTGAAGGAAAACTGATAGCCATCTTACTTTAGTAAGGGTAATAAAATCATTCGTGCGGGACGAAGTGCACAGTATATATAACAGATCCGCGGGTGTTCTCGGGCTACAACCTTCTATATTTAAGCATGGCTATTTAGCTTTCTTCAATATAGATGACCTAGAAATCCGCAGCTCCGCGTGTAGGTCGACCAAACACCGCAATCCGTGTAGACCGGTACGCGAGTGAACATCGCAATCCGTGTCAACCGGCACGTGTAATGGATCGCGGACCACCATATTTAGTCGATCTATTTCTGTCCAGGGCTCCGCAGTGTCCTCGGGCTACAGCCTTCTATATTTAAACAGGGCTATTTAGCATTCTTCGATATAGACGACCTAGAACTCCGCAGGTCCGCGCGTAGGTCGAGCGAACACCGCAATCCGTGTAGATAAGTATGCGAGCGAACACAGCAATCCGGATCAACCGACGCGCGTGATGGATCGTGGACCGCCCGCTTGGATACATCGCACCCCTCGGGCTATAGATACGGTCCGCTGAGCGGACAACCTCGATGCCGAACACCACAAACATCCCTCGGGCTATGGACACGGTTCGGGGAACAGATAATAACCTTGAACACCGCTCCCCCTCGGGTTATAGACACGGTCCGGTGAGCAATCGTTGAACACAGCACCCTCATTTTGTATCTGCGGACTTGAGGTGACGCAATAGGTTGTGCCACAGCGGAAGTTGTCTTGGTACATCCACTAAAAGATCCAGTGGGTGTTGGAACCACGGCCATGCTGGCTACCACGGAACCATGAGATATATGACACGTGTTCAGGGATCTTTTGTAGTACCTTTGCAAGTATTGCTGGCGGTGGAAACGAATATGCGACCATTCTTATCCAATCCTGCGAAGGCCTGTCCAACGGATCCGGGACCGGTGACATGAACAGAGACATTTAATTCTTTTGTCGAATGGCAAACAGATCTGCGAAGGAACGTCCAACGGATCGGGGACTGGTGACATCAACAGAGACATTTGTTTTCCCGAGTGGCAAACAGATATATATGTGGCATCGCTCAGACATAAGCTATTTGCTTGACTATGTGTGACTGAATCTGCCATTCCGTGGATATAATCTGTTTGCGTCTCGTTAACGAATCCGCTAAGATGTTCAGACATCCCGGGGTGTGCCTGGCCAATGGCGTTATGTTGCTGTCCCAGCACAGACCGAACAAGATTATCGCTTGCGGAGGTCTCGTCCTCTCCTTGCTTGTTCATATAGGCAACCACCGTGGTGTTGTCCGTTGCTATCAGCAGGCTTTTGTCGGTCAAATTGTGGCCCAGTGGGCAACAGAACAACACAACTCAGGATGGTGGCGAAGACTTGCGATGTATTGATCAATCCATGCGTACAGCGTTTACTCGGGGAGGGTAACTGATACTGAGAAAGATACACAAAGAAGGTATGCACCATTGAACACAGTCATGATGCTAAGACATTCAACCCAATGTCACACACTCTGTATACAACAAGAAATTATATGCAATTCCACCGGTCTTTGTGAGAAACATCCTGTATGTAACTGGGAATATTTGTCAAACACCAAGCTTATTACAAAGTAAGTATATCGACATATTCATCTCTATCCTGACATAACACAGCTTTTGAGATCATACTGCTTCTTAAAAGGCTTCTAGCAGTTCACAAGCTGTGCACAATACCACCTACAGAGCACTATACATTTTTATGCGGACACGAATGAAATTGATGAACAAACCTTTATGTTAATTCTGAGTCAATGAATTTTTAACGATCAGTAATCGATTAATGGTGAAATTGAGCAATTGTGTGACTATCAAATGTACATTATATGCAGAGGACGATAATTCAAGAATCTGTACTTAAAATTTGGCTCGATTCATCCCACAGATTAATATAATACACAAATCATGGCAGTAGACGAATTTGATGTGCGGATGGAAGGAATCGCTTTATCAAGACAGAAATATAATTCCACAACGAACGACTAACTAGCTAACTGGTAATAACAAACGGCACTGCTCAGTAACCAAACTCAATTGTCACGTGATAAACATACCCCTGACTGACCAAGGTACAAAATGAACATGAAAATGGAGTTTTACCAAGAAACCATACTGGTCCACCATGATTCACCAAGAAGAATGAAAAAGTGGGAGAGAGATTATATACGAGGACAGATACAAACGGAATGAAGATGATGATGAGTCTCAGTAGATACAGAGTCTAATGATCCATCGGAGCGGGAATGAAACGGGACGACGAAAGAGAAACTACGAACTCATCCATCCTGGAAAATAGATGAACTTACCGATTTGCGGAAACTGATCAAATATAATGTGTGGAAAGAGATGTTCGGTAAACCTATCGGAAGAAATTATAGCGTTGAAATTGACGAGAGAAAACAGCAATATAAAAGCCAAGGTTATGACGAAGATGAGTCTAGTGAAAATGCTACGCAGGGTTATATTCCAACGATGATGAGGACTTTACGTCAAACATACTCCTTGTTAAGATATAAAAGCTACAAACTGATTATATTCATAATGAGATTTTGAAAACAACGAGGCGTCTACAAACGTTGTACGACATAGGCTACAAGGGAGCACCCAGACAGACGATTAAGACGCGGAAATGCCTATTCGAAAAGTTGATTGATAGCGTTAGTAACATTAACGACTATGAGGAAAGCAGTGACAGTGAGGACTCCGAAAACATCGATTCCGATTAAAGACCCCAGTCGAAAAAAAATTAATAGTGATTATTTTTTAATCTTCGTATTGGTTAGTCTGCGTTTTATATTACTCATATAATTCCTCCTCCTCCTCCTCCTCCTCCTCCTCCTGCTCCTCCTCCTACGCCTCCACCTCTATACAGTCATCTCACAGGTGAATAGTCATTAATATTCCAAGAACTCCACCCTAAATATCGCCATTAAAAAATCTAGTCCTTTTCCCGTCATACATTTTCTCCGAGATACAAGTCTCCGAGAGAGTGTCTCTCCGCTTTCCTTTACTGACGCTTGCATTTAATCCATATATCAGCATCGTCAACATTGTCTTCTGCCGACATGATAAAGCGATAGTATGGACGATTTCGACGGTTTCTCAAAGAACGCAAAATATCCTCTATATATAATATAGGTTATAAAAGATATACTCATTTAGTCGCTGTCACTGATTTCAAATTCCTTAGAGTGCAAAATGAAACAACAACGAAGAGACCAACTTCCTTCTCTTCAATGCATAAATGCTAATTCTATGAAGCGTGTTCTCGATCTAGTTGAATGCATGTTAAATATAGAAAAAGCGATAACGGGTATATACTGTCCATGTATGTGCAGAAGAAATAGATGTCAGCGTACGTACGTTTAGCACGAGTGAAGTTCATGCGATATTGATCCGAATCCCAGAGCCGTATATAGTCTGGTAACTGATAGTAGCTTCGAGTTCCGTTTCAGCATTTCAAACTCTCTTTTCTCCATCCGATGGTGTGGGATTCACTTTTCGAACAAATCCGTCTAATTCAGATGATGACGTCACTATGACAAAATCGCGTGTCCGAAATGCGCGTAGCCCGGGCTCTAGAACCCCTCCCGTTCTAGAGATATGACTTTTCCTAAATCCGTCCAATTCATATTGTGACAATCCAACGATGCGTCTCCCTCCTGGGTATCCAGCGATGTAAGTTTCATCTCCGTTCCAGAGATATGGAGATTTTTATGAATTTCGAAGAAAAAAAACAATTATTTTTTGTTGGAACGAAATTTTTAGGTTTTACGCGTCCAATTACAGATTCTGTTTACTTAACAAGTATATCTTAATGAAGTTTTCGGAGGAAAACTGATAGCCATCTTACTTTAGTAAGGGTAATAAAATCATTCGTGCGGGACGAAGTGCACAGTATATATAACAGATCCGCGGGTGTTCTCGGGCTACAACCTTTCTATATTTAAGCATGGCTATTTAGCTTTCTTCAATATAGATGACCTAGAAATCCGCAGCTCCGCGTGTAGGTCGACCAAACACCGCAATCCGTGTAGACCGGTACGCGAGTGAACATCGCAATCCGTGTCAACCGGCACGTGTAATGGATCGCGGACCACCATATTTAGTCGATCTATTTCTGTCCAGGGCTCCGCAGTGTCCTCGGGCTACAGCCTTCTATATTTAAACAGGGCTATTTAGCATTCTTCGATATAGACGACCTAGAACTCCGCAGGTCCGCGCGTAGGTCGAGCGAACACCGCAATCCGTGTAGATAAGTATGCGAGCGAACACAGCAATCCGGATCAACCGACGCGCGTGATGGATCGTGGACCGCCCGCTTGGATACATCGCACCCCTCGGGCTATAGATACGGTCCGCTGAGCGGACAACCTCGATGCCGAACACCACAAACATCCCTCGGGCTATGGACACGGTTCGGGGAACAGATAATAACCTTGAACACCGCCCCCACCTCGGGTTATAGACACGGTCCGGTGAGCAATCGTTGAACACAGCACCCTCATTTTGTATCTGCGGACTTGAGGTGACGCAATAGGTTGTGCCACAGCGGAAGTTGTCTTGGGTACATCCACTAAAAGATCCAGTGGGTGTTGGAACCACGGCCATGCTGGCTACCACGGAACCATGAGATATATGACACGTGTTCAGGGATCTTTTGTAGTACCTTTGCAAGTATTGCTGGCGGTGGAAACGAATATGCGACCATTCTTATCCAATCCTGCGAAGGCCTGTCCAACGGATCCGGGACCGGTGACATGAACAGAGACATTTAATTCTTTTGTCGAATGGCAAACAGATCTGCGAAGGAACGTCCAACGGATCGGGGACTGGTGACATCAACAGAGACATTTGTTTTCCCGAGTGGCAAACAGATATATATGTGGCATCGCTCAGACATAAGCTATTTGCTTGACTATGTGTGACTGAATCTGCCATTCCGTGGATATAATCTGTTTGCGTCTCGTTAACGAATCCGCTAAGATGTTCAGACATCCCGGGGTGTGCCTGGCCAATGGCGTTATGTTGCTGTCCCAGCACAGACCGAACAAGATTATCGCTTGCGGAGGTCTCGTCCTCTCCTTGCTTGTTCATATAGGCAACCACCGTGGTGTTGTCCGTTGCTATCAGCAGGCTTTTGTCGGTCAAATTGTGGCCCAGTGGGCAACAGAACAACACAACTCAGGATGGTGGCGAAGACTTGCGATGTATTGATCAATCCATGCGTACAGCGTTTACTGGGGGAGGGTAACTGATACTGAGAAAGATACACAAAGAAGGTATGCACCATTGAACACAGTCATGATGCTAAGACATTCAACCCAATGTCACACACTCTGTATACAACAAGAAATTATATGCAATTCCACCGGTCTTTGTGAGAAACATCCTGTATGTAACTGGGAATATTTGTCAAACACCAAGCTTATTACAAAGTAAGTATATCGACATATTCATCTCTATCCTGACATAACACAGCTTTTGAGATCATACTGCTTCTTAAAAGGCTTCTAGCAGTTTACAAGCTGTGCACAATACCACCTACAGAGCACTATACATTTTTATGCGGACACGAATGAAATTGATGAACAAACCTTTATGTTAATTCTGAGTCAATGAATTTTTAACGATCAGTAATCGATTAATGGTGAAATTGAGCAATTGTGTGACTATCAAATGTACATTATATGCAGAGGACGATAATTCAAGAATCTGTACTTAAAATTTGGCTCGATTCATCCCACAGATTAATATAATACACAAATCATGGCAGTAGACGAATTTGATGTGCGGATGGAAGGAATCGCTTTATCAAGACAGAAATATAATTCCACAACGAACGACTAACTAGCTAACTGGTAATAACAAACGGCACTGCTCAGTAACTAAACTCAATTGTCACGTGATAAACATACCCCTGACTGACCAAGGTACAAAATGAACATGAAAATGGAGTTTTACCAAGAAACCATACTGGTCCACCATAGTCATACAATATGGCCAGGCTTCCGTACAGATGCCACCAAATTGGGGATTGAAGGCTTTGCCAATAAACCACGAAATACACAACGAAGCATCGCCGACATTATGACAAAAAGCTTGCTTCACAGAACGAAACGAAATGGCAAACTAATCCAGAATTTCGCCCGAAGGACTTTCAAGACCTGTTTCATTCGATCGAAATATGATGACCACGAGGCTCACATGGCAGCCTTGTATGACACAAACGGACATGTTGGCATTTCACAAATATATTTTTCTTCCATTCAGTGGATGTCTAATCACCAGCAGAAGTTAACTGCATGGGCTTAGAATAAAAATAACCACGCACTACTGAATTGTGAGTTTGGCGCCTCGACAAACGATTATATATACGATAACTACAAGCGTCTGGTCCGTCATTCATAATTCAGCCGTCGTCCATTAGAGAATATCCGCGTCCATAATCCAAAGACCTATTCCATATTCCATATAACAGTATTAGCACCAAATTCAAAAAGACAATCATAGTATACATAAACATAGGCTTGTTTCCTGCAAGAGAAGCGGTCAACAGTTTTCAATGATGCCGGCAAGATATGATGTTCCAAAAATATCAAATCCGTATCGCTGATCAGTATTCTTAATCCATAATATTCGTAGTAAAATCGTCATCTAAAGAATGATGTATCTCAGTCACGCTTTGATTGTGACTGTTCATATGAGTACCATGGGTATCTTGAAGTACATGGGTTCATACGGCCCCTAGCCCCGGGTTAAGCGGAATTAGACACAAGTTACGAAACGTAACGCCATAGATCTTGCACGCTACGCCCGTATTTTGCTATCAGTATGCGATACGTATCGCCAAATTTGAGAAACTTTGAGTGGAGGCGCTTGGTGGTGTAGCCCTGTTTTATAAGTTTCTGCAACAATGTTTTGTGACGTTGATTATAATCGTCACATTTAACACAGGATCTAGCAAATGCTACTAGGCGTGATATGTATACGCCATATGCAGGTCCCACTGGAATATTACTGTCCAGAAAGGGATAGTTCACGATGTCGAAATTGTAATCATCTCTTTTGTCATACAGTCGACGAGAGAGAAGGCCCGCTTCATTTTTATAGAGGTATAGGTCTAAATATGATGTGCCTGTAGGGTTATCTGTAGTTTCCTTCAAATCCAGTGAAGGTGGATATATATCCTTCACTGCGTCATTTATATAGCGATTATCCACAGCGAGAAGAAGATCGTCTATATAGCGTTTGGTGAATGAGAAGGAACGGGCTTTGAATGGATCGGTTTTTGAAAGCGCCTGCATATAATCATATTCATAAGAGAACAGATATAGGCCAGCCAATAGGGATGGACAATTGGTACCCATTGGAATACCTATATGCTGTTGATATATTGTGTTGGCAAATTTCACATAGATATTTTTAATGAGAAATTCAAGCAACTCTATAAACAAAGAAACATCCCATGAATGATATCTCTTGTATGTAGTCGAGCTAAAGAATGCTTTATGGCTTCCGACATTAATATATCTACGATCAGTTTTCTTGAACACAGATACTATTAATGAACTTAGACGGTCAATAATGTCCTGATGAGGGATTGTAGTATAGAGAGTCGAGAAATCCCATGTGGATACATGTCTGTACGGTATGTGACCTTTAGCATCAAGTTCTTCCGTAAGACATTTTGAGTTTTTCAATATCCACATGCATTCAACGCCAGAGTTTTTAGAAATAGTGGCGCAATACCTTTCCCAAAATGCTTTTACCTCCTGAAGGGCCCTCGTCAACAGGGTTGAAAGAAGCTTGGTCGTGCAGCTTCTAGAACCAGCTATGAATCTAGCTTTGTATGGTGATTTATGCATTTTGGGAGTCCAGTACACTTTTGGTATAGCGTTATGTTTGGTTGGAAGACAAATACCTCTTTCCTTGAGAAACGTTTTCTGATTGTTAAATAAATCTTCCAGAGTAAATGCAGTTTGAGAGTAAGTAAACGTATTTGATGACGAAATGTTTACACTCAATTCTTCAACCAGCACCTGGTAATAGTAATATTTACATATGAATATTATATTATTTGGAGCTTTGTCTGCTGGGACTAGACGAATTTACTCTGGAGATTTGCTAGAACTTCTTGCGAATTGGGGCTTCTCAGTACTTGCTTTGCTTGGGGAAGGGTACTTCTGTCAGGACTACTTCTGGTCAGCCTTCATATTTATATTTCTCGGTTCTCTATATTTAGGTCCCTTCATCAGGAGAAACCTTAGGTCCTTATGACTCACCACATCAAGGTCACCAGTCACAACATGATTGCATGGTGTATAGATAAAGTTCGACGATTCCAATCACAACTATAGCCCCCCGACGTATATAAGTTCCAGTCAAACTCCTTGACAGCCTTAGAGTAATTGAATATTTTGGTGGCTATAGATTTAGTATACTTATATGAAGGAGGTTCTGTGAACTTAAAATAGTTTGGTACAGTATGACAACTATCAGTAAGACACACTAAAAAACAAAATCCCTACAGCGGATTAATCTTGGACAGCATTCGAAATCAACAATATTTGGGTCTGAATAACATCTGCCAGGATCTACTGGTACTGAACTGACCTAGGTTCGTGATACACATTCCTATGCTAGCCTGCTGTTGACCTAGTTTTCCTTCGTGGCGCTCCATGTTGTTTCTCTATCTCCAACGCAAATCTGCTATATCACTTGTGAGTGGGATACTAAACTTCCCTGCTGTGTCGGTAGTACTCACTTCATCTGGCGGTCTGGAGTCTGAATGTGAGTTTCCTGGTAGCACGGCTGTAGCCATGTTATCTTGCTCTCCGGGATCTGCTCACTAAGATATAATGATAGTGTAGCCTGAATCATCTTCATTATCAGGCTCTAGTGGATCTGGCTTCTTGCCGGTTTAACATTTGGGTGTAGGTAGCTGGCCAGGTCCCTCCCATCCAGGAGGTCGGTCCTCTGCAGAGTCTTTGAAGCTCACCATGGAGGAGTTCAACTAGGTACACGTGTCCATCTGGGTTCGGGCGTCCTATGATTTGGTGTCGACAGTGATACCGCCCGTCTTGTATTTTGTGTCGACCCCGGTGACTTCTGTCGCAGGCTTGTCTCCTGTGCTCGCCGATTGTGTAGCTTCTGACGTTTCAGTGCTTTCTTTTCCGTCTTTGATGAAGTCAAATGGAAGGCCTCTTTCAGTCCGAGTCACCCACACTGTCGTACTCAAGGAAGTTGAGTGAACTGGTACTGAACAAGCTCCGCAACCCACCTGGTCTGCGGTGCCAAGCTTACCTGTAGTGTTCAAATAGCTGAGAGGGTTGTTGTCGGTGTAGATGATGAACTCAGCACTCAAAAGCATGTCCCTGAATTGTTCTGTGATGGCCCACGTCAGAGCCAGCAGCTCCAGTTTGCGGCTACTGTATTTTTTAAATCTCCTTTTCATCATTCCGGAGACCTCTGCTACCATAGGCAATGATGACAGGCAATGAAGACAGGCAATGACTCATTGTCGTTGGGAGAGAACTGCACCCAAACCCTGCAAGGTAGAATGGATCCGCTGCCATTCGTCCGTCCAGCGCTCCACGAAAGGTACCAGGGAACAGGTTTCTGCTTTGTTTTTTGGCTTTGCCTCTTCTCTTCGTCTTGGCTCCAGCAAATAGTGCATGCAGACGTGCAGCTAATTTGACATACTCCAGAACGAAACAGCGTAATAGCCCAATAACCCAATAGGTATCTTCCAATCTCTCACATCCTTTGTTTTCTCTGGGTCTGGTGAGATACCTTCTTCCTCAAAGACAATTTCGTCGTGATCAGGTGACCCTTCCAGGATTTCACTTTGAGGAAAATCAGCATGTCATCCAGGTAAGTTAGAATTGTTCGAAAGTTTTCATCATCGAGTACCTTATCCACGAGACGCAAGATAATCCGAATGACATGCGTAAGAACTCATACAATCCTCCGGTGTCGATTCTGAAGACTGTCTTCTCGACATCCATCCCACTTGGTGGAAGCCATGCGCTAGGTCAAGGATACAGAAATACTTCACTCCCTGTAACACATGTAGAGTCTCCTCTATCCTAGTGTGGGGATATGCTGATCTGCATCCATGCCTCCTTCAAAGTTCAACCTAGAGGCGACTTCTTGCGCGAGCGTAGATGTTCTACGTTCGGCAGGTATTTCACTGATTAGCACTTCCGGGTGTACTTCACAGTTCCACAGCACACCGATCATAGTCCTAGGCTGTAGGTACACATTCAAATCACCGAAAATTGGCTATTTACACACGTACTGTGGCCAACAGTAACGTATGCAGGACCCAGCGCCAACCCTCTGGATAGTGGGTCAACATGTGATTCTGAATGTTCAAATAGAGTCTCGTACTTGCATTCTGGCTTGGCAGCTCTTGTCCCGTCCACTGCAGCAGTAGTCCAACTTGGGATCCGAACAGGTTTCCTCCCTGCAACCCGAATCCTGTACGAAGTAGCTTTACATTCATCAGCGCCTGTCACTGATATTTCACTGTGGGGGCAAACACATTTGCCCATCTAGACTGAGGATCCAGGACCAGTTTGCAAATTCTCTCAATGTTTCAAATATAAAGTTTCAAATATTGCTGCCAATAACACCCGGAGAGTCCTTCTTACGCACAGCAATAGGCGTAGCTAACCAAAGATCCCATCCGCAGAAACCTTGTACCGAAAGAGTTGATACGTCCAGATCTCCCTCTTGAGTTTCCTTGAAGAACGATTTGGTGAATCTACGCTCTTGTGTCTAAGAAACACCGCATGTCACTCCGACAAAGCTTAAACAACGCCTCAGGACACATCCCTGAAGCTTTCATCACTACCGAGCCTTCAGTCCGCATTTCACCCGACATGCGGCTCTTCATATCTCTCTAGTTTAACGAATCGCCAGTTGTGACATCCATTTGTAGTCGGTCACCACTGTATGAAGTGCAATCCCTCCTTAGCTGATCCGCTGAACCACTGAGCCTCATTCCCAACATCGTTGAGGGATGGTGTTCCCACCTCGGTATGGTTTTTTGGCTGCACCCCGTTTGTTTCCTTCAAGTTCTTGCAGAAGCTTCTCAATTTGTTGCGGTTGTGAGGCAAGCTGTTGCTCTTGCTTCTTCGCATCATATAAGAGGTCATCATCACTGCTTGTGATCTCCTGAAATGTTATTTCATTTGCTTTGACCTGCTGCTTCCTCCCATCGCACCCAGCCACTGTTGTGCTCTATCACGCATCTCAAAGTAGTCCAATTAATTGTAAGTTGATTTTATGTTCAGGTGACGGATTTCAAGACACAAACTCTGATCGCGTGCAGCTACGGCCAATCTTGCCTTGAGTGTGCTTTTACAAGTCCTTAAAGGATGGATCCAGAAGCACAATCCTCTCAAAGTTATACCAGTGCTATTGACAAAGTTAGTAAATCTTCACCCTCCTGCTGTTGGTAAGAAAGAACTTTTTCTGTAGTTGAGGCAACGTTGTTACCATTGTCAAAGCTATTGAGAAGAACATCTTTTCAGCATCGCTAACTACATCATGCCCTCGACCCAGGATTCCCGACGTGCTTTACCAGATAAATGTTCTACGACAAATGCAGCTTGCTGTTCGCAATTTAACTTTGTCGCCAGCTGCCCACAGACATCTGCCACCCGTTCTTGAATGGTCGGCTCGGAAGCTTATTCCGGTTTGTCACGAAATCTATCAAGCTTATAAGCCGATGACACCTACACGAGGCGTTCATCCGTGGGGGCAAAGGCAGCATTACCTCTTGCGTTTTTCTCATGTAAGAGGCAGCACACTGTAATTTTGCCTCAGTGGCCTCCTTCCTCACCAGTTCGTGCTGCAACTTCTCTCTTTCTATCTCCACCAGTGCCTTTCTCGCTTGCAGGAAACTAGCCTACGATTTTGTATACTTGTACGATTGTCTTTTTTTAATTTGGTGTTAAAGCTGTTATATGAAATACAGAATAGGTCTTTGCATTATGAACACGGATATTCTTTGATGGACGACGACTGAATAATGAATGACGGACTAACGCTTGTAATTTTGGAGTGTCTCCTGCGTTTATTCAATGGTTGCCATGACGATACGGAGTGAGATATGGACCTGCACAATCAACTCTCCAACATTGTATAAGACAAGTTCTTGTTGTTTATGGCAATGTGCAAAACACTCTAGCATGATATGCTGCATACATATCATAAAATTACACTCAATCTGATAAAAATAATACTAGATTTACAAGTCATTTAATCCTGGATCGCAGTTCACTGATGCATTGCAATGTCCAACGAAACTATTTCAATTTCACGGCCGTCACCCAGGGACACAAGACCAAGTGGTCCACTAAGTTCCAGCACTAATGTCCATACCCAGCTGGATCCGGCACACAGGCTACACATACAGGGGTAGACTACGGGATCCCACATCTGACACCAAATGTGGCCGGTGGGGGGGGAGGTAGAATTTAGCAACAGAACAACACAAGTCAGGATGGGGTTGAGGACTTGCTATGTATTCAATACATAGCAAGTCTTCACCACCACCCTGAGTTGTGTTGTTCTGTTGCTAAAGCCAACCCCTCAACATTTCTCACCCAACCATATATTTCAACACGTTTATGTGGTTAGAGTATTCCTCCATTGTCCAGAACCCAGATAGTCACATTACGTTGAGTGGATCCAATCACCACTGGAGGCGTTGTTTGGCAAGCGACGTGACTGGTATCCACGGGTTCAACTTCCATGTAGTGTAATTACAGTCGACCTCTTGGGTTTACGTCTTGTGCTGACATCAAGAGGCCGACTATCGCAGCAAAGTGTAAGGCCCTGGCTCAAGATAACTTGAGAAACCTTGGGATCTCTTCTATAATCTTTTGTCATCTGTCTCTTGTGGGCTTAGCGAGAGCTAAAAGCGTATCGTAGTCCACCCTAGAAACTAGCGCCTTTGCGAAGGAGTCAATTCTGATTTATCTATGTGTGGGAGATATCCCAGAGACACCAGCTCCCTTAAAACAAACTTGTTGTCCCGAATCAACAGCTCCTTACAGGAATTCCTTAGCAGTGAGTTATCGGTATAGAAGTGGTACTTTATACCTTGACTGAGCCGGAAAGTACCACTGATGTAAACACTCGGGTATACACCCTGGGGGAAGTGGAGAGACCGAACAGAAACAGTTGTCTGGAATCGGTGATGGTCGACAATGAAAATTAAGTACTTCCGGTCTGCTGGAAATATTGGGGCATGTATGTATGCATCCCTCAAATCCAGAGAGGTTATCCACTCTCCCTGTCTGAGTACCAACCGGATGGACCGGAAGGACTCCATGTGGAAATATGGCGGTGGAGTAAATACGCCATTCTTTAAGTGTTTGAGGTTTATCACCATACACATTTCGGACGTGTCTGTCTTGGAGACCAGAAAGACTGGTGTATAGAACCCGGAGGATTTGTCCTGTACCGGAAGCTCTACAACCACCCCATTTGTCTATCAGCTTGTCTACAGAGGCCTGTATTGCTGATATGTATCCCGCTTGCAAGGGAATGCAAGATGGGAGGAGAATATAGCAGTCAGAGGCTCAGGCGGAAGTGTGTCAAACAAATGTGTGACAAATGGCAGCCGCGCTTATTGTCCAAATTACCGATGCTTCCGCCCCAATCTATCCACTTCTGCCAAAACAAATGAAGTGTACTCCCTACCGGGAGATCTAGTAGCGCAACATTCCAGGGTTCCTCCCATACCGGAAGCCAACCGGTATGGCCCGAGATATCAGCTCTTCGAGGTTGACTGCTTGGATTTCCCCTTCTTCATCTTCTTATGTCCTTGGGATCGTCCGAGGGGAGGGTGAAGTCTAGTTCTTTTGTTGTTGTCCTTGCGAACCAGAAGAAGCCTTTGAACCATAAGGTGGGTCACTTTGGACTTTTTTGGTCGAGGACCAGAAGTCGTAACTCCCGACATCTTACCACTGGGGATGGCAGCTAGCGCTGTCTCGTACCATTTCTGGATGCACTCCTACAACAGCTGAACCAAACAGTAAAGAAGACGATGGTGAAGCTTCCAACAATATCTCTTTACGGCTTCCGGGGTATATGCGTGCATAAGAGGCATGACCCTCAAATGCACAAGCATAGCCACATTATACATGTTATAGGCGTTGTGAAAATTAGGTCCTCTTTCGCCGAAGCCGTCTTCCGGAAATCTTACAACAAACTAATTCCCTTAGGAGATGCGAGGAAATCGCCACTCCTTGACGAGCAGTTTCTTCCAGTTTTTATTAGTAAACGAGATGTTGAACACATGAGTTTTTTTCTGAATTCCAGGTGGACACAGATACCAAAAGTCTCCGTTCACATCCGCGGACCGGAAGTTGAATGGAGAGTCATGTACTTTGTAAGCACGACTCATCGGTTTCTGTACTGAAAGGACTCTAGAAGATCCTGCAGGTCGAAAGGGGCCTTGGGAGATAACCTGTGTACTCTCTCTTCCTGCGTAGCCGGCTATACTAATCCTCATTGGAATTCAATTCATTACACAATGAGTTTATAGTATTCGATGGCGGAAGCGTACGTACCATCGCCGAAACTGGAAGTGACCTCCCCGACTCTCATTCGATGAATAGATAGGCATCTGTCTTGGCATTATAGTTTTACCAGTATACATACTCCAGGCTGTCGTTGTGGGAACCTCATTCTCGGGTGATTTATAAGCTTCGAAGTCACAGGCTCAGCAGGGGAAGGACGGAGAAAGCCACAAGAGAAACCGTAAGTTGTAGGAAGGTTGATCTGATCGTATTTCCCACTAAGTAGGGAACTTCCGGGGAGATCAGGCTTCAGCGAAGACAGGAAAGAGGAATCAGGAATCTTCCTGTCTAGACACAGGAGGAATCTGGCTCGATCACTCTCGTGATGCCTTGATCAGTTTCTGGTTTCTCATTCCCATTCTCGGGCATCTTGAGTATGGACACTTGGACTTCGACCATCATCATAGTACCGGACTGTACAGCTTCTATGACCCCATCTGGTCTGTTTTTTACCCGATTTACCTAGGCCTGAAATCAAAAGCAAGGAACTTGGACCGGTTGGGGTGGGGGGGGGGCATTTGTTTATTTTTGATGTCAATATCAAGTCGGCATAGCCCCCCCAGCTGCCACAGAGGCAGGCCTAGAAATCTCCTGATAACCGCCAAGTCTGCAGGAGAGATTGTGCTACATACTTCTCAGGCCTTGCAAAACCAGGACGCACCAGGATGTTTGCTCTACAAGCCTGTTTGTCAGTTAGATAGGCATTGAATAAATCATTGGGTCATTGGCTGCACTCTTCACATGCATTGTCCCATCATGTGCATAATACGCCATAGCGGCATGTCAGATAAGTTACAAAACTACAATCACAATGATTTGCGCAGAGGGCATATTCTATCTTGGTCATGTTCAATGGCCTTCCATTCGCTCTGGTCCATCTCTAAGCATCTTCGGGCAGTCCAGGATACTGTATCGGCAACATAGCCTGGAACATGTCTTTTTGCATTTTGATCTTATTTTTCAGAGCGTCTGTGGCTGGTAACCAAAGATCCTTTTCCAAGTGACTCATGGTCCAGTGACTCATGGTTCAAGTGACTCATGATGGACCTATGCGTGGGGTCGCAATTCGTTTCAAGCGGCAGCAGGCCATACCGTTCATAGATCACCATGGCTGTTTTTCTGATGTATGAGTGGATTTGGATGTTAGCTGCTTGCAATTTATCCTGCCCGGCGTCCTCGATCGCAGCAGTATGGATATAGATGGCCGCTATCACAATACGATCCCAAAAGGTGGGTTTCTCATCTTCCTCACTCACAATTCCTTTACTGTCTACATCAGCGGCCGTCGTGATCAGGCGGACTGTCAGTAGGTAGGCTCACAGTATCAGTGGATAGACTCTCAACAATCTTGGCATTATTATCTGAATGCAGCAGGGCTTGGATTCCAGGTGTTTTGTCTTTGGCCATGACATTCACTGCATAGTTAATGCTGAACATTAAACATTTATAAACAATGTTACTATTTATAACCAAACCAAACCTGCTTTGATTTATGCCTTAATCTCCGCCAGGAGTATACAATACAAACGTTAAAACGGAAGTTTAAAACAAAAGTTATCTCCCCCTGGGGAGTAGCCTCCCCTTAGGGGAGCTCTCCCAGCTCAGCCAGGATATATAAGCCAGCTCCCAGTATACTCTTCCTCTTTTCTCATTGTTATAAACCGAGACCTGTAGTGTACAAGGCCGCGGAGTGAGGGGAAGGATGGGAGGGCCATTACATCAAAGCAGGTTTGGTTTGGTTATAAATAGTAACATTGTTTATAAATGTTTAATATTTATTGCCCAAACCTACACCTGCTTTGATTTATGCCTCACTACCAACATATGGAGGAGGGAACCTCGGCCTTGATGTATTTGCAATGGCAGGCTGAATATCCGCTGAGATAATCACAAACAAGACACAATAATATTCAACAAGAAAACCCTGGTTAGAAACGCAGAAAGTAATCATGGATATAAGAAGTGGTTACTTATCTTGTTGCATGTCTTCATGCATGTAGCTGTGGTCTTGGATGTGGAGCACAGTGTTACCCGCCGTACAGGACTCAGGCACTCTTGCCGCAATGAGTACTTGGGGGGCAGCATGTATGAGTTGGGATCTTCTATCGCCAATGTAGCATACAAGGTGTCCGGCTCTGTGATTGTGGTAGGGCTGCGCAGACTTACCACCATAATAACTAAGGAACCAGTTGAGTGCCAGAGCTCGGAGGATAAGCAAGAATGATATGGGAAAAAACATCCATCATCAATCAAGGCAACTTACAGATACCCTTGTCAGTCCACATTCCGCTTCATATCCAACTCTGTGTACTTTAATCCTTGATGCAGATTGGACTGTTAAGAGTTGACAGCGGAAGCTCTGAGACTACGTCTTCATCAATCCTCTGTAGTTCAGTCCATGTTGCTGACACTGGACCCTCTAGGATGGATGCAGAAGACTCAGCTGAGATGATCTGGAAGAAGAAATCAAAGCTTTAACCTGAAATGACACAAACAAATCTGAAGTAAAGGCAAAGATTAAAATCATAATTGTGTCAAGCCTTAAAATATAACTTGAGAGATGGCGGCTGGCCAACCGACCTATTTCTTCTCTTAGGTGACCTAAAAAGAGCACAGATATGACAATAATTCTCAACAAAAAGAACCCTGGACGGTGACGCAGTGGTTAATTATGGAGTAGTAATAGAAGTTACTTATCTTTTAAATGACTTCATCCATGTATCTGTGATTGTGGTAGGGCTGCGCAGACTTACCACCATAATAACTAAGGAACCAGTTGAGTGCCAGAGCTCGGAGGATAAGCAAGAATGATATGGGAAAAAACATCCATCATCAATCAAGGCGACTTACAGATACCCTTGTCAGTCCACATTCCGCTTCATATCACGATGGAGGTGAAGGAGGAAAACAAACAGCTACTAAGGAAAAAACCGAGGCAGAGTCGGGATCGGCATCACGTTCTCGGCACCAGGAGACGAAATAGGTCCATTTCGCTTGATAGCTGCGAAGTAGAAGATCGATTGGATGAAAAACCTCGTCTTTTTTTTTTTTTTCTTTTTTTTAAATTGATGTGAAGTCTGGCATCCAACCTAGACTATCAGCCGGAAAATGAACACCCCACATGACGATGTGGTGGGACTGCCACCAAAAACAAAGGTGGAAGTCGAGACGTCAATGCCAGCACTAATGGATTGAGGGCAAACATCTGTAATAAGACAGAAGGCACTGCAGTGACCGAAGTAGAATGCGACCATAATGATTAAGGTCCTGCGTAGAAATGACAAGTCCTACCAGTTGATGACCAAACAACTATAATGCCCACGTCTACCAACGGTCTATACGGGACGAAGCACTTGAAGGAGAGAGACGAAAAACTGTCCCCAAAGTAACGACGAACCGACAGTAATACCCCCATAATACGACCACCGGAAGTGCAACAAAAACTGGCCTATATCTGACCATAATCTTGACGGTATTAGCTACAAAGTGTCACACTCTGTAACCATATGGCTTTCTTCAATTTGAAAGAAGAATGAGACTGTCACTTTTTCTCCTTGAATAACCGAGTTGAAAAATGAACTTCCTGTGATTGAACCACTAGGGGCACCACCGCAAGTAAACCTCGATGTGAACGCTCCAAGATGGAGAACACAAAGCCAAGCTATAAAAGTGATACAAGGACGATGTTGACTCCGAACGGAAGACTTGTCACACGAAACCGACGACCGACGATGGTGAATCGTAGGAGAAACGCCGAAAAACGAGGATGAATTGGTATAAAAAGATATGCATCTCGCAAAGCGATGGGGGTCAACCCAGCGATAAAGAAGACGCAACGCCGAATCTTATTAGCAAAAACACCGACATCGAGAGACGTGCAAGCGAACAAACGCCAAAGTCTCTATACAATGAAGAAAAAGATCCAGAAATGGAAAAGTAAGAGGACCACGTGACGACGTAATGGAACGTCGACGAGGTGTAACAGGAACGACGTAATGCGAAACGCGAATGGCGTTGCTTGAGAAACGGCGTAGTGATTTTCCCAAAATCTTACAAATCAGTTCAATTTATTGTACATATACGCTCACGAAAGAGCAGGGTAAAACCTTAGAAATGTACGAGAAACGATGTTGAGAACAGGAACGACGTTATGGAAAAACAACTGAAGATAAATCTGAAAACTCTAGTCGAAACTGGAAAAATTCACAGTGGAGTCCGAAACAAAACAGCCGTAGTATGCGAGACTTGTAATGAGATTTGAAACGCATCTAGGAGGTGAACACATTCATTGTTCCCAGCGTTAATCGAGAGCGTTACTCCGTGGTAGTAACATCCCCGACAATCAACACAAAGAAACTTCCACGTAAAGTAGGAGGATCTTCAATGAAATTTAAAATTCCCCGAAGAGAGCCAATACATTTTGATGTCTCTCGCCGGTAGATGAACTATACGGTCAAAAATCTCACAAATTGACTTGCCAAAACAATGTTCAATCTAGACTCGCCCCCTTATTAGAGGTCCAAACTGCACATAAAACCTCAAATGGAATAGAATAAATTATCATCCGGTTTTTTAAATAGACAAGCTCAGCTTAGTCTCCGTGGCGCAGTCGGTCAGCGCGCCCGGCTGTCTTTACCTAAAAAAGATAAAGATGAAATAAATGCAGTAGACCAAAAGATGTTTGGACGAGGCTATCGAGGAGACAAAACATTGCCAAGGCAGTCTGTGGTTCTTCTTACAAGGCTGTAACCGGTAAACATACACGGAACTTACAAAGAACAAGAAGACCGCCCGATGGAACAGACTAATGCTGTCCCAGACCGATGATTGAGAAACTTCAGGCCTGATCCAGCCCGACCACTGACAAGGTAATGATCAATAAATACCCCACGTGCTGTCGAACGAGAGCAATTCTAAAGATTTCTCGGAGAAATAAACCTCAAGCTAATAATAATAATTTCTCAGAAAAAAGAAATAAAATTACAGCTCAACCCAATTTGAATTGTACATCTAATTCAATATAGCGATGGGAAAATTTGGTTGTGAAACATGAATACATCACAATGCAATATTTACTAACAGAAAAATGTGTTTCAAAGAATAGCACAATTTCTTAATAAACATCTCGTGATCTCTTTTGTTGTTCAATACACCCTTGATTACACAAAGAGAGTAATAAGATAGCTCATTAATATTTAACAAAGAGCCATAGTGTATAGCTTTGGCTTGTAATGACGAAGACAAACGCAACAACAACAACACGTAAACTCAAAGACAGAGAAAAAAAACTCTGCCAGTTTCCTCTTGATCACAATGATATAAAATAAACAGAAATTATAACACTTGATAAAACAAGAGACTAAATTCTGGTAGGAGCAAACGAACTGCATGCACAGAAGAAAAACTCCCACAACTGGAAAAAGTCGGAAACACAAGAACAACAACAACACAAGAAAAAATGACGGACTGCAAACTTTTTCTCTGCAGAACCTGTAATTCTCAGAAGTCATAATACGTTGAAGCATTTTTATTCCGTGAAGACAAACTTTTAATCTTCAGTCCGACACTGTAAGCATTCGGCCAAGCAGCTGTAAAAACAAGCGCGACGATCCGAAACACGGGACGTGTCAATATACCGAAAATGGAGGTTGTAAATCCGTAATGCGAACATTCAAAGCCGAGTAGAAACGCCCTTCCATAGGATGAGAGGCTGTTTTCTTTTTAGATAAACCACAGATTTAAATCGTAAAGGAGACAAACGATGTAAAATTCCTATTGTGAGAATCCGCCGGCAAAAGGCCAATAGACAAAGGAGTCGGAGAACTAACATGCGATGAGGTCGAAATCTCTTGTCCGTCGGGGACAATAGAACGTCGTGGCAGCTGTGACCTGGCCTTTGTTTGCTTGAACAAAGGAACCGGTTTCCCAAGGCCTCTCGACAAAGCAATACCTGTGGAGGCTAAGCTATCCAGTACACTCTGGTTATCATGTCGTACAACCGTACCGCTAGGTGATAAATCTCCCCCAGAAGAAGGAGTTGGACTTTTTGATTTATGGGACAAACCTAAACGGGACCACTCAGATCTTGATTAATTTTGATGTCCTCAACTAATGACAATTTCCAAAATACGTCTATCGACTTCCGATAGATCGGGGTTCTCTGAAGCCTGTAGTAAATAGGACCTACAGGCCTGTGCATAATTTTTCCAAGTAACTTTTATCCCAAGACACACATTCAGCACCCGTGTTATTTCGATAGCAAAATTTCCTTACAAGCGAAACAACGTGTGTGGGCGTCAAAGCGTGTCGAAAATCGCCCACACGCACGGCAAGAATTTGGGGGAATTGGAACAGAATACTCAGAAGACATTATTCAAGAAAGAAAATGTTTCTATAAACAACTTTGTAACAACAAACAACTAGGACTGTATTGCAAACTCCCTGACGTGCACCACTCGGGGTACAAACGAGAAAAGAGGAAGAGTATACTGGGAGCTGGCTTATATATCCTGGCTGAGCTGGGAGAGCTCCCCTAAGGGGAGACTACTCCCCGAGGGAATAACTCCCCAGGGGGAGATAACTTTTGTTTTAAACTTCCGTTTTAACGTTTGTATTGTATACTCCTGGCGGGAGATTAAGGCATTAATAAAAGCAGGTGTAGGTTTGGGCAATAAATACCGGGTTTAGGAGAGGTACTCTGGGTTGCCCGTGAGCTGGGTGTACTTTTCATAAATCCTTGTGCTAATTCTGTCTTGAAGAAGTGGCCATCCTGAAACACGAACTGGTCAACACTCAGCTGCTTTTCTTGGCCTTCAGTAGACAGATCATGGTGGATGGTTGCACTGCTGTTGCCTACATATAACTAGACCTGCCTGGACTGAAGAAAGTGGAGGTCTTGAGGCCATGCAGGCATGCGCATTGTGAGCGATATCGGTAAGCTCTATCGTGCTTCCTGCTCTACAATGCTAGAAAAGTTTCTTGAGCTTTCCCAAATCATTGATGGCTGCGCCTGCGTTGTGGATCCAGTCTTCTCACTACATGATCGTCTAAGAGTTCTTGTCAGGTCATGTCCTCTGAGAGCACTCTAAATGAGCTCCATAACTCTTTGGGCAGTGCAGTTTAAGTCGCCAGCCCTAAGTCTCCAAGATATCAGATCTCCGCATGACACACGGAATCTACACGTAAACTACGCGTAAAATACGTGTAGTTGATTTCCGCATTGGCTCCGTATCGGCGATGCGGATTTATGCGGAGTATTGGGACGATTCAACACGGAATCTACGTGTAGAAAACTCCGAATGACACGGAGGAAGACGGAGGAACACGGAAACTGAGAAATGACTGAAATATGCATATTGACACGGAGAAAACTCTGAATGACGTGGAGTCACACGGAGTTATCTGAAAATGACAGAATTATGCTTATATTGCACAGGGAAACATACAGAAAAACAAGCGGCGTAAACGGCATCATCAGGGGGCCAGTTGTGGGAGTCGCTGCTGCCGTCTCACACGTGACATCTCACATGAGATCTCATCTCACGTGAGATCTCGTAAGAACTTACATATTTCTTATGAAAACTTCACAAATGCAAGAAATATCACAAACACAAGTTAATTTGTTAGGTATTTGAATGTGAAGAACAAGACAAGAAGCTGATATGATTTATATTTAATTTTGTATTTTATTGTGAAGGGTTGAAATGCCACTAAATAAATTCAAGAGTGCCATAATGGAATCAGCATGGTGTTGTATATTTTCGTACCTGTTATCCAGAGTCCTAAACATGAGACGGTATGTAAATACTTACGGGTGTGGGGGGTTTCCAAATTTATTCCACTGCCTGGCTCTGGCAATATAATCAATTAGATCCAAAGAAACTCCAATGCCGAATAGGAGCAAACTCTTTGCTTACAAGTCGGACTATCAATTTCTTTAAATTATGAATTTATAGTTAGCACACTTTAGCATGTTCAGTGACATAACCAGTTGTCTTGATTTTATAAAAAAAAACCTTCATCTATGCATCCAATAATATTTCGACACTCAGTTGAAAGGATTGATGTTGTTTTTCCGGTAACTTCCAGCAGCGCTCCATCTTTGAAAGGATTGACAGAATGTCTTGTGTCACAACTCCAACCTGGGGTGTCCAGTATGCCTCTTCATGCATCCCAAAATTCCCCAATATCAGTTCCATGATCAGTACACCGATATAGGTCCACCTGAAAATAAAATGCAAACAAATAAATTAAAATATCAAATATTAATATTCTGACCTTTTTGCCCATATTTCGGATATAAATTTTCACACAAGTGAATCTTTTGAATATTAAACTAGAATTTATTCTAGATTTAAATTAATAGTTATCAAGGATCACAATTTTGCTTTCTTGAATTTCTTGGTGTCCTCGTTTTTGAGCAGAATATGTTGTCATGGTTGCGGAAATGTTCAGGAACGAACGAGCATGTTGGTGGTGGTTTTTCAACTTACCAAACTTACTTTGTTGTTGTTAAGAAGTAAGATAAAACATAGCAACCGCGGAACATCATTCATGAACAATTGAAATTGCACGCATAATAATCTTACCAATTCTTGTTGTTGTTGTTGTTCTCGTTGTTGTTGTCGTCGGTAGCACATCCAGGCTTTTGGGTAAATTCTGACACATGATTCAACGGCATCATCACATGGCAGTAGAGGGTTGGCCAAACGTTTGTCAGACTACCAAGTGTATAATTAAAAACATCCATCTATTACATAGCGGTAGATTCTTGAAGAACCATGTGTGTCAACAAGAACAGTGAACACCCTCACGGAAATAGGGCGCAATTAGGGCGCATTTAAGGCGCAAATAGGGCGCATGAATTGAGACAGCTAGGGCACAGTTGGGGCGCAATTGGGGCGCGCGCCCTATTTGCGCCCCCAATTTTGCCATTTAGACTCAATATGGCTAGGGCGCAAATTAGGGTGCGTTCCAAATATTTTAATTGCGCCTTATATGCGCCCTATTAGAGAATAGGGTGCAGTTGGGGCGCAGTCTCAGGGCGCAGATAGGGCACAGTTGGGGCGCAATTAGGGCGCAGTTGGGGCGCAATTAGGGCGCACTCTCAGAATAATAGCATGAATGTTGTATTGATAGGGCGCAGTTAGAGCGCAGTTGGGGCGCAGTTAGGGCGCAGCAGTTGGGGAACGGAACAGTATACATGTACATAAATTGAAGATTTAAGGTGAAAGATGATTATTGGCATTTACCTAGTCTAAATCAATCTAATTTTACTCTGCAAGTACATATTATCTTCATCTACAATGTGCATTCATGGTTAGGGCTATTCCAGTAAAAAGTGTGTGGGGGGGTTTGAAGGCACTTCCAAAAAACACCCACCACCTACTGACATGATTTTATTTATACCCCCAGAACCTACCGGACGCCTTTATGAAATTTACCAACAACCTCCCAACAATGATTAATTTTCTAAAAAACGCCACAAAAATTTCCACCAAGCACCCACCGTATATATTCACTGACTTTCCAAACCACCCACCCACCAACAATTATTTAATTTCATATTAATTTGATACTTTTAATACATGTTTCTTTCTCTTTTTCAGGATCACAAGTGTGCTTTTCCACCAGGCATGATTTCCTCATGAAATAAAGAATATTAT